>CAXKVX010002880.1:0-55721 GCA_964058865.1 Eleocharis quinqueflora | reverse complement strand
CTTGAGAGATGTACCAGATATGATATGCTGGCAAGAGCAAGATTCATCCCAATATAAAAGTAAAAATATGTATCTGTGGTTGTGTGACAGCAGGATACCAGATGATACATTCAAAAAGCTTTGGTCTCTGAAGATTTCCCTAAAGATTAAAATTTTTATATGGTTATTTGTTAAGGAGAAAATCTTAGTCAAGAAGACTTTGATTAAGAGGGGATGGCAGGGGGATACCTCTTGTCAATATTGTCAGAATTTGGAAACTGTGGTTCACTTATTCTTTAAATGTCACTGTGCACAAGAGATTTGGTTGAGGGTTCTTAACTATTTTCATATAAGTGCTGCCCCAAAAACACTATCTGAACTTTGTGTGCAATTAAATAATTTGAAGGGATGCTGTGGTAAATTGGCCATATACATCTGCATTGCAACAATAAGACTTATGTGGCTAACCAGGAACAAGAGCTGCTTTGAAGGTAAGAAGAGTTCAATGAGGAAATTCATATCTAACTTAGTTTGTTTGGTGACATATTGGTCAGGTGCTTGGGACACGGCACTGCAGGAAGAATGCAGCAGATGGAGCATCCAATTTTCAAGAACTGTTGATACAAGGATGACACTTGTTGGGAACACCAGAGATGTAGAGGGACTTCAGTGTTTTACAAATTTATGATTGTTAGATCACAATATTACTTGACTGTGTTTTTGTGTTTTTTCCTTTTTAACTCAATTCGATGGTTGTGCCATAATATAGTGACTGTGATGGTGTCTATGTAGGACTCAGAGAGAAGGAGAGAATAGGCCTACTTAGATACAGATAGATAATAATGGGGGGCACTCGAGTCATATGATCTTGACTGAGGTGCCCCGGTACAGGTGATAGGGTCGTTTTCTTCTACTAGATAGATGTATAGAGGAAACATGTGGATTGGCTCGGTTCGATTGTATAACTTCTCTTTCGAATGAAAAGAAGTGGTGGGAAATCTCCACTGATTTAAAAAAAAATAAAAATCAGTGGAGAGAGAGTGATAGACAATGGAAATGGATAAGAGATAAAAATGAGACAGTCTCAGATAAATTTCTGACAGAGAGAGAGATTTATTTACAAGGTCGAATCTCTTTAATTGAGATTAAAAGAAACATCACTTAGCAAAAAAAAATTGATTAAATAAATTTAAATAGGTGAGTTAGTCAACATAAATAAATAATTAAATTATTAATATAAGTTTTAAAACTTAACTATAATTATTTTATTAACAATCAATGGCTGTAGCATAAAAAATATGACTCTAGGTTTTGTGCATCAGTAACCCTAATAAAGTTCACGAGTCATAAAACCACCTTCCTATATCTAATCGTTTTTTGTTAACTCTTTTTTTACTCTTTTGAAGGTTCATCAGAGACCAGACTTAATAAATCAAATTATGGACCATCGGTTCTATAATGAAGCCTTAAAAGTGGTGTTTCCTCTTCAAGATGGTAAAGACCTCACGTCATGCATGCTTGTGTGCCGTCAATGGATAGACATAGCATCTGATGATTGCATCTGGAAATGCATCTGCACCCAAAAGTGGCCATCAATTACCCAAAAGCCGCCTTCTGGCACCACATACCGTCACCTTTTTGTCGTCTTCTCCAAGCCACCCGTTCAGCCACCTCTGCCTATACCCCACCTTTCCTTCAATGACCCGATATTATACATCGACCTTTGGTCTGAAGAAAAGCTAATTTTCTCAAATGCCGTATCAGGATCCGCACTCCTTGTCACATTGAATACTATCCCGGAAGGCGTCTCTGACATACTTAGGTCGCATTTAGGAAGAACAGATTGCAAAATTCTGATACAGGTGGAACCTCAAATAACAATCCCATAAGGGGTAACTGTGACTGCATCTGTTCTTGTTGCAAGAACCGACACGGATAAGATGGCATGTATAATGCACAAATCAATATTTGATTGTATATAGACCTGACTACTTCTAGAGCATTGTATTATGACTACTTGAAGTTCTCACCAGGACATCCATTCATTTCAGACATACACGCGTGGGTGTCTCGGCTGATTTTAACAAAGAGGAGAATTGGTACAGACATGGATGTGTTTGGTCTGGAGAGAGACTTTTGTGATGCCGCAAACTCCGAGAACGAGATTTTATGGCTTTTGGACATGCTGGATTGGAAGTACTGTAGGTCTGTATGCTTCTTTTCTGATAATTTACATTGTGCATATGTTCGGGTGGACCATTATTGATGGATAGTGGATAAAATATGTACGTTTGTTATGATTTCTATTACTTTTGGAATTTTAATAATTTTTAGGGATGTTTTAATGTCAGCTAGAGTGGAATTTACTTTACTTTTCCCTCGTATTGGTATAAACTTCTTAAGTTACTAAGTTTATCCTTTTTTGGGTCTTCTTGAAGACTATGTTCTACATCTCCCAGAAAAAAAAAAAAAAGAAACCTCCAGCCATTTAAATTCTGCAATCAGTAGCAGAAAGATAGTTACCATCAATTTTTGTTGATGTTAGGAGAGATTGTAGGTTAAACCAGCCTAGAAGTAATTTGTGTGAGAATTTCACATAGTACATTAGTTGCTTTTTTTAGCAAAGAGTAGCAGACCGGTTGTTGCGGTGCATTGTGAAACTTCTGTAATTATTGGAATGGGTGAAAAAGTCACAGGTAATGACTATGGTAATAAGTAAAACTAAAAAAGGTGAAAACAGCAGCTTCAGAAAGAAGCTTTTTTGAGCTGACCTGTACTTAACCTGTACTTGAAGCCAATTTAAAATTTGGCAGGTTTTTGGACTTATCCAACGTAAAATGCGATCTATCTTAATTTATCAAATTAATTCATGTCTCACACTGCCATCTAATTTTAGACATGTTTTTCTTCTAGCTTTTGGGAGAAAGAATTGACCCTCATCTTATAAATTCTTTGTTCTTTGCTTTTTTTATAGATGCAACTTAATTTCAACCTGATTCATAACTCATAAAAGTATCGTCTTTTTGTACTACAGTAATGAGGATTCTGCACAACGGTACAACCTTTCTGGTTCTACTCCTGTCCTGCTCCTTTTTGCGGAGCTCAGCTGAGTACCTGAAGTACAAGGATTCAAATGCACCACTTAAGGCTCGTATTAATGATCTACTTGGCCGCATGACTCTGGCTGAAAAAATTGGCCAGATGTCTCAAATTGAGAGGCTAAATGCTACAGATGACGTACTAAAGAACTACTTTATAGGTACAAACTGTTTGAAATATCTGTCGAAGGTACAATAATTGGTGCACTGAATTTGGACACCATAACATAATATAGGTCCAGTCCTGATACGTACAGCTTTTCAGTTTGAGATTATTTGTTCTTAGTTGTACTGTTTGATTGATGCTTTCATCAAGGAGAAAGTCCCACTGATACCCAAATTTTGAAGTATTGTCCAAACTCGGCAGCTAAAACAACAAATTATGAACAACACCAGTTCCGTGCTGTTCCTATATGCACAAATACTGATGGTATGGTACTAGGGAAATGCTTCCTTTATGAAGAGATTTTTTCTTCCAGGTAGTGTGTTGAGTGGAGGAGGAAGCATGCCTTCACCTAATGCTGGGGCCAAAGACTGGGCCGAGCGCATTGACACAATGCAAAGGGCAGCTCTGTCAACCCGGCTCGGCATTCCAATCATCTATGGCATAGATGCAGTACATGGCCACAATAATGTGTTAAATGCCACCATATTCCCACATAATGTGGGCCTTGGTTGTACCAGGTAAAGTACAATCTCTGTACCACTAAAAAGCAACAAAGACCTTTCTTTTTTTTTTCATTTCACAAAAGTCATGTTTGTGTTTTGCTAGAGATCCTGACTTGGTGAAAAGAATTGGCCAAGCGACTGCACTTGAAGCTAGGGCTACTGGAATTCCTTACGTGTTTGCTCCATGTGTTGCTGTAATAAGAACTTGCTGGTCCTTTTATTTTTTTTGTCCGGTTACATTCACATTAGAATTGATAATAGCTTATATTTTCTGATCCTTTTGTATTACAGGTTTGTAGAGATCCCAGGTGGGGCCGCTGTTATGAGAGTTACAGTGAGGATACAGAGATTGTTCGCCAAATGACAGAGCTTATCCCTGGTTTGCAAGGAGATGTCCCACCGAGTGTGCGTAAGGGTGTACCATATGTGGCTGGAGGGTATGACACATTTCAAGCATCTTACTTTGCTCCTGATAAATACATCATAATATAGCAAATGGGAAATGTTTTTAACAAGTGTTTTCCTATCCTTTGTGATCAACCTCAACAACAGCAGGGCCCAGAAAGTTGTCTCAGAGGAATTGTGAAATCTGCTACATTTTATATCTTTCCCTTCCATGAAACTTGGTGACTAAGTGTACTTTTGTCGTATGCCAGGAAATATGTCGCTGCATGTGCAAAGCACTATGTGGGAGATGGTGGCACACACAATGGGATAAACGAGAATAACACCATCATTGATTTCCGGGGGCTGCTTCGCACCCACATGGCTCCCTACTATAATGCCATCATTAAGGGAGTTTCGACTGTCATGGTCTCTTACTCGAGCTGGAATGGTGAAAAGATGCATGCTAACCACTTCCTAGTTACTGATTTTCTAAAGAACATGCTCAACTTTAGGGTTAGTATTTGCCCTGATTTTCACAAGATTTGGTTAGATCGTCTTTGAAATCTATTAAAGTTTTCTGGTGCTGCATGATTAGGGTTTTGTAATTTCTGACTGGCAAGGGATTGACAAGATTACCTCCCCCATGGGTGCGAACTACACATATTCAATTCAGGCTTCTGTCAATGCAGGACTTGACATGGTATGTAGCCTAAAGTTAAGACTTTTTTCCTCCCCCCCCCTTTTTTTTTGATAAAATATTCCAACTTCAATTGCATAATTTGCAGATAATGATCCCTTATAACTACCCTGACTTCGCCAACATTCTAACTAACTTTGTGAATACTGGTGTCATCCCCATGAGCCGCATTGATGATGCTGTGAGAAGAATTCTTCGTGTCAAGTTTGTAATGGGTTTGTTCGAGAACCCTTATTCAGATCCTACCTTAGCAAACCAACTAGGAAGCCAGGTTGAGCATTTGAACACTTCATATGATTCTCCATTAGACAATTTTAAAGGAGCATTTTCTTCACTGTGGCTTTTCGATTACAATTTCACAGGAGCACCGCGAGTTGGCTAGGGAAGCTGTGAGAAAATCCCTTGTGCTCTTGAAGAATGGTAAATCACCAAATGAGCCCATGCTCCCCCTTCCTAAAAAATCAAGCAAGATTTTGGTTGCTGGGACCCATGCCGACAATCTAGGCTATCAGTGCGGAGGCTGGACCATCGCATGGCAAGGCCTCAGTGGGAACAACATCACGGCCGGTATGCAAATGCTTGGTCCAGAATGACAAGATGTCGCTAATTTCATAAAGTTTATTCACATCATTTGTCTAACAAGTTTGCAAACCTAATAACAGGTACTCCAATCCTTCAGGCTATCAAATCGACAGTTGATCCAGCCACCCAAGTTGTTTTCTCTGAGAACCCAAGTGCTGAAGAGGTGAAGGCAGCAAATTATGAATATGCCATAGTTGTGGTTGGTGAACCACCATATGCAGAGACAGCTGGTGATAACACAAACCTTACCATCCCAGCTCCTGGCCCAGATACTATCCAAAATGTATGCACGAGTGTCAAGTGTGTGGTTGTGCTGATCTCTGGGCGTCCCTTGGTGGTGGAGCCGTATGTTGGTGTGATGGATGCATTTGTGGCAGCATGGCTGCCTGGCAGTGAAGGCATGGGTGTAGCAGATGTCTTATATGGTGGCTATGGGTTTACTGGCAAGCTGTCTAGGACCTGGTTCAAGTCGGTTGATCAGTTGCCGATGAATGTTGGTGATGTGCACTATGACCCTCTCTTTCCTTTTGGGTTTGGGCTAACAACAGAGCCAGCTAAGCAACCGTAGTTTTCAATTTATAGCCGGCTAACCAATCTTAGTTTTCAGATTATAGTGGAAAATTGTCAGTGATGATTAATTGGGGATTAGTAATTGGTTCTTCCAATCATAGTGAAATAATTGTGGTGATAACTAATGAGATTTTAGTCAATTGTATTTCTTTTTGCTAGCAGCATTATGTGCAAACATACAGCCTGCCAAGTGATATATTTGGTTCTTTTTTATGGCTAATTGAGTTGATTTAATTCAGGGATATTTGTGCTGTTTTTCGTTCTCTCTTAAAACTATGACATCCTATTCAAAATTCAGCTGTAGTTATATTTCATCTCTCTAAATGTTTAAACAAAAAATATTTGGAACGAAATAGTTACAATTTAAGCCCAACTTAGAACTATTTTTCCTAATCAAGTACCACAAGCAGGTACATGAGGTGTCTCTCTGGCAATAAATTGCGGCATATACAATTAGTTCAATATTACCCTTCTATGCAACTCTCTGGAAACATAACTATTCATCACTGTCGTAAATTACAAAACATTTTTTTTATAAAGCATAGTGCAACAATTTTCTGTTGGTCTGATTGGTGTTATTCTCAATTTGTTTTCGGGAGATCTTTGATCAATGCCAACCTTCTTTATGTTTTCCCCTTTAGCGTTGAACAACATCTGCCCCTCTGTTCTAGTAGTTCTACTGGTTCGGCTACTGAAATTTTATAAAATTAAAAAAGTTAATTCTTTGACAATTTGAAATCTGCAAATTTATGCTCCCAGTTAAAAAAAAATTAACAGGAAAATATTACCGGCTCAAAAGGATACCTTGTTTGATTGTCTCAACTCAACAGCAGACGAAAAGCAAAACAAAAGTATACAGGACGTTATTTACTTGGCTTACGCATTTATTAAACTTTTGAGATGGAAATTTACACATTTGGTACTGAGCTGTTACAAAAGGGTCTGGCGAATTTGAACTCTTCAACTTAAGCCTAGTTTTATAAAAACTTAAACCATCGAAGTAAACATTTATTATTAAATTCTTGGCACGCTGGGATGCACATACATACACGCTGACTGCGTAAAGTGAGTTGCTATTGGCTTATACTAAATAAATTTTCATTAAAATTCTAATGTTCCTATGCAAACTTAAAAATCACGTTCCCGCGCCTTCTGTTCCTATGCAAACTTAAAACTGAATTTGCCAATGCAAGGAGGGAACCAGATCTTCTACCGCGCGGCACCGTCACTGTGCGTGCTGCGTAGCAAATTTCAGCCTTTAATTTGCATCAAGATTCGTGTAAGCTAAACTTTATAATATCAGACCCCCCTGAATCAAATCTGGGCCGTCCGTAGCTGACAGCGCAGTAAATCTGGACGGTCCGTCGATGCTCCGTGGCAGAAGAATCGGGTCCTGCAAGGAGCAGTTGGACACTACTCATTACAACCTTCGGTGATTACAATGTGATTTTAATATAGTATGCTGGCTTTCAAAATATATATAATATACAATAACAAACAATAAAGTTTTTGTCCCAAAAAAATTTGTAATATGCTAGAAATATATATTAAATTTTATTTTCAAAACCTGCTATGTAAAATATAGGCGAAGTTAAAATATATATAACATATAAGATTAATTTTATTCCATGTTTGAAAGAAAGCAAGGGACAAAAGTTAAATATGATAAGTTTCTTGTACTTTTGGGAGGTAAATATCGTGTATAGTGTTGTCAAACGTTGCAAACAACAAGGGAAGATTGGTTGAAATTTATTTCAGATTTACAACTACTTTCGTTTTCGTTTTGTTTAAGTAATGATATATATGGATGATTTTGTTAACTATTTCGTTATTGAAACAAAAGAGAATTTGTGTCGTTGTTCGTTCCGTCAGAATCAAACAAATAAAAAACAATCAAAATGTTGAAAGTTTTGGTCGATGAAATTGTAGTGAGAAATTTATTTATAATTATCAAAATTTGAAAAAAAAAACTGAAAGTAAAGTTCCAAATTGAATATATATATTTGAACTTTCAAATTGAATAACATTCCTATATCATTCATAACATAAATTAGAGAACTACATATATAAAGTTACAACATGGACTTCACAAATCACAACATAAACTTACAAATTACAACATTCATTTCTAAACTAGAGAATTGAAACATGAATTTCACAAATCACAAGCTCACAACAAAACTAACATGAACTCCCAACATAAAATGTCTAACAAGATGTCAACTCATATTACCAGCCAACAAGCTTCGAAAATAATAAAATACAAATAAAAGCTTCGAAAGATGTCAACTCATAGTACCAGCTCAACTTAGTCTCAAATTATCTTCTCAGATATCTATCTCAACCAATGACTACAAATAAAAGCTTCGAAAATAATAAAATACATACGTCATCATAAAAGAATCGTGACTTGAGACTAAAGAGCACAAGAGTTGAACATTCTAGGCTTCATCTTAAATTACGTCTACTGACCTTACTGACAAAAAACATGTTGGCAGGATAAGAACACAAAACTAACAAACTCAAAATAAGAATTATCACAGACATTATGACAAACATAGTCCATTTCCATCAACTAGCAGTATGTCATGCTTCACTGCCACATACAAAATCATTGATGCCACTTCAGCACTGAACCATAGTGGATCACCAACTTCTTCATCATTCTCTAAACTGCTGACAGTATTCTCTCACTAGTAGAGGATGTGGACTCAAATGCCACTGTTGATATTGGTACAACCAAGATGTCTCGAATTAGTCGAACCAAGATTAGATATTTAGGGACCTTCAATTTTTGTAATGCTAGGATGTCAAATTCTTCATCCAAGTTGCATCATCCAATGCGTCAGCTAGAGATACATTAATCTCTAATTTTACAAGTTTAAATAAGTTAATACCAAGTAGAAAGTAATTGAATTGAAAATTTAAATAAGCAAGTTAAAAACTAAGTTAATGAGCAGAGTACATCTCAGCCCCAAGCTGTGACGAACTATCAGCTTGATTCTGCAAGGATTTGGAGTGTACCTCCAAGCACTTCTTGAACAAATCATTGATGCAAGCATTAAAGTTTGACATATATGACTGACGGTTCTCATGATATAAAATAGCACTCAACAACTGTCAGCTTGCATCTTGGATCTAGAACACAAATAATGACCAACAATGTATTCTAACTAGCAAACATTTTCTTATCAATCTGAACAACAAAAGGATATGGACTATTAGCCATATTTTTAATGCTAATGTACACCTCACAAGATTCTGAAAAGAAGAGGTTAAGTGTGGTATACTTGGTGTCACTAAATTTCAATGTAGCGTCATAAAAACTTTCAAACACTCCATTAAAGCATTCATGCATCTCATTCCATCTCATTTGGGTTTAGAATGTACTTTTTATCCAAAGTAGCATACCTACAAATTGTTGGCCTGAATTTCAAGGCTATCTCTAGCATAAGATATGCCGAATTCCAACATGTTGAAACATCTCATGTAGGTTTCTTATTTGGAACATTAACCTAAAAATAAACAAAGATAAATAAATAAATACATAATGCATATAATGCTCAAATTACAAGTACAATTATAAATAAAGCACATTCACATGTACGTGAGAAATGATGAATGTACTTCATCATTTTCATTCATGCTTGCGAATGACGAATGTACTTCATCGTTTTGCGAACTTTTGCAATCTCATCTGATAACACATCAAAAGTCCATCTTGAACAATAAACAAACAAATTAAAACAAGTTTCAAGATTGTGTTATTCAATCATGATAGTCAATTTCATTTGAAATAAGTAATCATGTACTGACTATGACACAACACAAGCATTTCAAGGCAAGCAATTTCATTTCTTACAAGTAAACTACAACATCCAGACAATTTCATGCATGCCAAAATCAATTCAACAAGCCAGACAAGGCACAACAAGCAATTAACACAGTAAGAATACAAGTTCAAACAATTCAAAGGCAAGCAATTTCATTTCAAACAAGTATTGGCTATGACACAATCACACAATGAGCAATTCAAGGTAGCAAGCAATCAAATAACAAGTCAGTCAAGCAATTAATTAGAGAAAAACTAACACAAATGGATAAAATATACATACTCATCATCATCTAATATATCAGGCTCAAATTCAGTCACTGTTGATAGTCTTTCTAGATCAGCCATTAGAGACAACCAAGCCAATAAGATATGACAGTAAAAGCAAAACAAAATAAAATCGTCATTTAGAAAGAGAGAGAGAAAAAAATTATGTGAATACATCTGGCAAAAAAAACAAACTCAAATTTTGTAAAAGATACAAATTTAACTTGAGTTGTACCTTATTCAGTTTGAACTCACAAATATGCTGACTATCCTCTCTGTCTTCCTCCCTTGTTTCTTTTTTCTTTGTTTTATCTATTTCTTCCTTTCTTTCTTTAATCTTGTCCTTTTTCTTTCCATTCAAGATCACCATATATAATAGTAAGGATTCTTCAAGAATTATAAAACTTATGTTCCTTACTGTCTGACTGACGACGATCTCATCACCATGCCTCTCTAAAACCTAGTTACAATAGAACAATCAAATATACAGGTCTCATGACATTATGCTAGTATCTCTTAGCCAAGACAAGTAGACAATAATACACTACATGTTTGGAAACTTGGCTATGGATCGTCGAACAAGACTCGATAGCCTCACAAAAGTCACGAGTCACAAGGCAGAAATATAGCTAGAGTTTACAGAAAAACGGAGGGATGGTTGATGAGGTCTGAAGGGGTATAATCATATAGATTTGACTTGTCATCATCACACATGGATCGACCAGACAATAGCATAAGCCATAAGGAAATTGCCATTAACAATGTGCGAGAGAGACAGAGAGAAAGAGGAAGGTGTGTGAGAGAAGAGGGAAACAAAACGATGCAATCTACGGTTTCACCTTTTACCCCGATCCCCTTCTTTTTCTCCGCCAATTACTCTCTACAATTCAACATATTCCAAACCGAAGAAATAATGAACGGTAGAACAATATTAAATGAAACGATGCAATCTACCGTTTCACCTTTTATCCCATTCCCCTTCTTTTTTCTCTGCCAATTACTCTCTACAAATCAACATATTCCAAACTGACGAAATAATGGACGGTAGAACAATATTAAATGAAACAAAATAGATTGCTTATGTTTTCGTTTCGTTTAAATAACAAATTCCAAAGCTCGTTTCGTTTTTTTGTTAGGCCAAACAAAATCGAATTTGATTCCGTTAACCGTTCCGTTCCGTTCAAACAGAATGGTAAAACATTAAAACTGCCCAGTAAAATATTGACAGTCCTAACCGTGTATGTTATTCAGAAGCTATGTTACTGCAAATAACGGATATTCATAAATGAAACAAAATAGATTGCTTATGTTTTCGTTTCGTTTAAATAACAAATTCCAAAGCTCGTTTCGTTTTTTTGTTAGGCCAAACAAAATCGAATTTGATTCCGTTAACCGTTCCGTTCCGTTCAAACAGAATGGTAAAACATTAAAACTGCCCAGTAAAATATTGACAGTCCTAACCGTGTATGTTATTCAGAAGCTATGTTACTGCAAATAACGGATATTCATAAAACTATCCGGAAGTTGTGTTCATAAACATATAATCCAGCGGTTGAAATCAACTGGCAAATTATGCTCCTTTCTATTTTCATAAAGGAAAACAGCACATAGAACTAGTAGCGCTGGATTTTAACACCCGATTTTTTATGCAATAAGCCTCTGGGGCTATTCCATCCATTTCACTGTTTCAGCACCGGAAAGAATCTTAAATTCTTTCCAAATGTGTCGATATTATTACTATCCAATTCGAAGTATGGAGAACAATATCAAACTATTGAGTCAAGCTACTTTCAGACCAATTTTCAGTTTTTCACTCGTAGAGAGCAAAGTCTAAGTATAGAAGTCAGTAAATAGTTAATTGCTCATTTGCTCCTGACAGAGTCATATTTTTTTAAAGGAAAGATGAGGGTCTTACCCTCAAATTTTGTCGATCGTTAGGGATGATCGTTTACAGAGATTATAGGAAGTAAAATTGAAGAATAGATACAAGAGAAAAAATAGAGAAGAAGAAAATAGAAAAAGAAAAAATAGAGAATATGAAAGAAACGGTGACATTTTATACCAAGGAATAGGATCATGCTCCTGACAGAGTCATATTGCTCTCAAATAGGAAAATCTTCATATTAAAATGGCAAGAGTGTCATGCTAAGTACCAGGAAAAGGTGGAAACTAGTTGACACAATCAATCCAATTTAAACAGAACCTACATTTAATCTAATTGCAAGATGTAATCTAGATGATTGTCGATGATGCGACTATCATGTCAGAATAATTGCGCAATTTAGGGATGCGGAGATAAACCAAACAGAACACAGAGCAGATAGAACTTTAAACTAGTATTTGCATGCCCACAAAGTAACAAACCTACAAAACTAAATGGTTCAACAGATCATAGATTAACATTACACAACCTGACTTCCTCTTTCCACACACCAGTCTTATTTCGCAGATACAAACAATATATGGGTATTGTTCAAAAGAAAAATTAGGCAGATAGCACTTGCAAAAGCTGGCCTTCTCAATTTACCTAGTTATGCATCTCTCATTGGTATCTTCAAGGTTGAATAACAAGAAGAGGCTGCAAAAGGGAAACAAAAATGGGAGATGGTAGTGAGAGAAGCTGCAAAAGAAAAGATAAAAAAAAAGTTGGGAAAAATACATTGAAAAGAAGATTTACCATTCCAAAGCCAACTGGTTTTCCATCTTCTATTAGGATTTCCACAACTGTTCCATCTTTATCAGCCTGAGCAAGGGAGGTACAAAAAAAATATCATATAGCAATTTTCTTCAAGGATTTAAGCATTACTATATAATAATTCTCAAGGTGTTGTGTGGGGTTTCCAATTATGTGCAGAGATTTGAATAATGAAATGTTTTAATGATGTATCAAGAAGCACCTAAATTTAGCTAAGCTACAGTCGTCAGTCTTAATAAAATGTAGAGCATTACTGTGCAATGCAGCAATAGCAACCCCCAGCGAGGCAGCGACAATATTACAAATATCAACCAGATATTTTTTGCTGGACGGAACAAAAATGAAGAGAATTGTACCTCAATCTCGTTCATCAACTTCATGGCTTCAATGATGCAGACCGCCTGTCCTTTTCTGACCTTGTCTCCGACCTGAACGAAAATATATTGAATGAGCAACTTCCTTTTGCAATTTTAATAACAAAAAAGATGCTTCCAAATGGAGGAGCCTGAATTTAGAAGACAGGGACACTGATACAGACCAGGTTTTCCTTCATGACAGTCCACAAGTACAATTTTTCCTCATTACCTTGATGAAAGGAGGGGCATTAGGAGCTGGGCTACGGTAAAAGGTGCCAGCCATGGGAGACTTGAGGGGAGGGTGCGAAGACATGGCTCCACCGCCAGTACTTTTTGGGGCAGGCAGTGCAGCTCGTGCAGCAGCAGGTGGTGCTGAAGGAGCACTTGCTGCAGGATCAGTGGCAGCTGGTGGTGGCGGTGGCGGCATTGCATACTGCATTGGAGGGTAAGGAGCATACTGCATGGGTGGAGGTGGAGGTGGAGGGGGTGGGGCCAAAGCCTCTTTCTTTCTTATCACCAGCTCAAACTCGTCATGCTTCAGTTGAAGCTCAGAGACATTGCTAGTGTCCACAAGCCTGTGGTAGGGCAAAAGGAGGTATAAGTATGCATGAACTATTAGATTGCCACGGTGCAGCATATCTATCTGTACTTCTAGAGTTCTGTTAGACCTAATGAAGCACCAATACAGCCACGATCCAACCAATGTTAAATAAACAACAGGAAATCATAGCAATAGAATGATGTTACTGCAGTACAGGATCCCACCGTAATGTACTGAGATCCGACAGTAAAGCCCCTGACATGCAGTATAAGTAGGTTACCAATTACAATCAGAACTTACAAAAATAAGAATAATTACAATATAAAACATGAAAGGGTTAAAAATTGACCAGTGACCAGTGGCAATGCTAGGGGCACAGAAAATACATACATCAAAGAAAGAATTCTTACATGATAAGTCGGGTTGCCTCATCCATAAATGCAGATATCACAGCTTCAGATACAGGCTCTTTGGAGGTTGGTTCCTTTGGGATATCATTTTTGAAAACATCCTCATCGGGCTTCTTATGTTTCAGGGTGGAATTGGGTGAACTGTCAACAGAAATCTAGAAGCAAACGTGTGAAAGATGGTCATGTATAAATTGCTGACAATCAAATCTAGCTTAGCATGCCAGTGTGCACAGCTCCAGTGGGAGCTGTACCTGTTTGACCTCACTTTGCAGACAGGCAGACTGGCCTTGGTGTATCTTAGACAAAAGAGTAAAATTGGTGATGGATAGGCAGTACCTCTTTCATCTGTGCCATGAGTACAGGAAGTCTTCTACCATCAGGTACCTGTATTTATACAATTGTTAAAATATAAATTAGTAATTCAAGAGGTCCTGATAATGCATTATAAAATGTGTAACTCGAGAATTACAGTAAGTTAGGTTTGCAGCTTGCATATTTGGATCACTATAGCTGCATATGAAACAAACTATCATTATATTTCAAAAAACATGTGCCAGCATTGGATCAGAACTTACCTTTTAAGAAATAAAAGTAACCGCTAGCAACACATACATATACATTAGATTCAACCATCAACTATCAACATGTAAATTTCAAGGCTGGTCCTAAATGCAGTCACTCTGTCAGAACTAACAGATTTTACAGAGTGAAGTGATATGCTTAAATTACCTTCTGTGATTACTGTCTTCTTTAAATTAATAGTAAGGTTTATTATGATTTCTTTAAATAAAATCTCCTGATATTGTCAACGAGTGAAATCCATGCATGCAACTAAAGAAATTGGAAATCATCCCAGCAACAAGAACAGGTATCCCGTTTCAAGATAATTTTTGCAATATTTCCCAATCAAGATACTAGAGACTAGAGAGTGATCGAACAACTTCACTAGTGAGTTTCTTGAAACAATTTAACAAAATACTTCAAAATCTCTACTCATAGCTAGATCAACAGGCTGAAGGCAACAAAGTTTTGCTCGAGCGAGCTTATACACAAAAGGTAGTCCCAATCCAACAAAGAGCGAAATCAGATTAGCTCAAAAACCTATAACACTATTAACACATCAGCAAATAGTTACCGAAATAAAGAACTCACGGGGCAGGAAGCGGAAAACCCTACAGATCCAATCAGACAGGGTCCAGTCTTCAAAATCCGAGGAGCGACAGCACACTTGGGGCAAGGGAGAGATATCGACGCCATGAGAGAGCAACAAAAGGCGCGCGAGTCCTTGCGATATGTCGAAGCTGGCTACCCCTAATCCGAGGCCCGAGCTTAAACAGAGATTGAGAGAAAGAGGTCTAGTTAAAAGAAGGAGATGAGAGAGAAGGTAATAGGCCAGGAGGCGGAGAATACGAAGAAAGGGTGTGAACTGTGTGCTATTTATTTGTTATTTTTTATTTTTCCTTCCTTCGACGAGATGACGAGATCACAGCCGTTCAACTTGATAGTAACGGTAGCGGAGAAAGCAACGCACGATCACGCTCACTTCAAAAGTTTCACATTTTTTTACGTTCAAAGACATCACGTGGGTATTAATGTATTATTGAATTGGGAACATTTTGCAATGGATTAATCGGCGCTTACAGCTGGGGATGACGTATATTGTCGTGAAGTTTGAAGTGAGACAAAAACGAGGTCGAAAGAAACGAGCGTTGCAAGTTGTAAGAAGTTGCTGAACTACTGAAATGGAATTTGGGTCCCACTATTCAGTGAGAATTAAGTGCATTGGCCGTTGTACACTTGTATGCGGGGTCCATGTAGTAAATTTGAGTGATGGATGGGATAATGTCAAAACGGGTAGACCCACCCACCTGACAGGGGACTGGGATCTGGTGCTGCGCGGGACGGTGTAGCGCAGCACCATAATCGTCGGATTTTCACTGATTTGCATCAAGATTCGTGCCAAAGTATAAAGGCCTCCCTGATTTTCATCTCTGACGGTCGATCGCGAAATTGGCCGTCGATCCGGAACGTCCATCATCTGTAGCGCGGTACTGCGCTACAGCAGATCCGGGTCTCCTGACAGCACGAGGATTTCTCTCCCTCTCTACTGGGACTCCGGTTGGAGTGACACATGTGAGGCCAAGTCACCAAATATGAGAAAACTGAACAGTCTGAAGTCTGAACTGCAGTTTTTCCTTTTTTTATTAATAGGAATTAATAAATAATTTGTTACAGAAAAAATTTGCATTGTTGTTTAAAAATAAAAAAGACGGAAATTACAAATCCGTTTTCAAATAAATAATTTTTAGGATCGGAGTTGTTTTAAAATTGATTGTTATTATAAAGACAACAAAAAATATTTCAGTGCATAGCTATTTGAAAATATACTCATTCGAACTTTAAATTCGAATATTTTATCCATAAAAATTCAGCTATATCTTCCGATCCAATATTTGTCCCTACATAATTTAACAAAAAATAAAAAAAGTTAGACCAAAATATCTGATCACGAACTTTTAAATTTAGGCCGAGATAAATAAATGAGGAGAAAGAAAAAGTTTAGTGATGAATACAATCTCGACCCTCTAACTGACGGGTCGAGATAAGAGATGATTACAAGAGAGAGAATTTAGAATAATAGTTAAGTATGGTAATCAGCTTCTAATATGTTCACTAATTATTGTATTTATAAGCTAACTAAGTTTATGTAGAAATGGATCAGCTCTTCGACCGGGTCGTGTCCTTTGAAGAATTGTTTACGTGTCTAAGTTCATTGAATTTAGACGACCGGGAACATATTATTCAAACGGGTCAATATTCGTGAGCTCGAATACAGACTGATCGTAATGAGATCCTATCAATATTCTTATCTTCTTTTTTCACTTCAAGAGAATTATCAAATGGTCTAATCTGAGCTTCTCATCATTAACTATCTCATACTCTCTCTTCTCCAAAAATCTGATCAGGACTCAACTGAGAATCAACTAGAGATAAGCTTCTCGCACAAGATAGACATAAGCTCGTTTAATGGTATGGTATCTTGTTTGGGTTACATACTTATCTCATTTCATAAAAGCATTGCCTCTGACATGAGGTCGTAATCCTTTGATTTTGTGGTTGTGTCAACTGATACATAATATATGGCTTCAAACCACTTGCCGATGCATCACTACTTTTTTTAATATAAAGATTTGCAAGTTCGAATAAAGAATTTTGATTGTTATAATATTACACGGTTACGCAACATCTAGAGAGAAAGTTTTTTCCTCCGTAGAGAGAAAGTTTTGATCTGTTGGATCGAAAATCAACAATTAAAACTAAACAAAAATTCGCAAACCATGGATCCGCACATTGGGGCTATTTAGACCTGTTTATATTAAAACTACTGGCCCAAGATCAGCCTGTTGCAACATTTTGGGCTGGTTTCAATTCATTCCGGCCCATATGGCGGATTTATGTTTGACCGAAGCATCCTTGTATTCTCTGCGGACTTTTTTTCTCAGTTCTCTGCGAAAGTTGATCTGAACCGTCGAATAAAAAATCAAGCTGATCGTCAATTAAATAAAAGGTTTTAAGTGAGAACCAAGAGACTTGGTCGAGTGTATTTTTAATAATATTGGAATGAAATTAGTTCTCTGCGCAGCGATGGACTGTTAAATAAAAAAGAGAAAAAAAAATATTGAAATAAACAAAATTAGTCCGAAGTTACTGAAATAAAAATGGATAATGTTTCGTAGATATCACATTTGATATCAACTATTGATACCGATTTTATTATGAACATTTAGTTGAGTTATCTTGCACATTATTTGAATTATTATGCATGTTATACCATAACTATTTCAGTACAAAAAATAACATGTATAACTATTTCAATACAAAAATAACGTGCATAATAACTCAAATAATGTGCATGATAACTCCACTAAAGATACATAATAAAATCTATAACATGTATAACTATTTCGGTATAAAAAAATAACATGCATAATAACTCAAATGATGTGCAGTATAACTCAATTAAATGTGCATAATAAAATCGCTATCAATAATTAATATCAAATATGATACGTAAGTATCACCTCCCAATAAAAATTCCGCTGCCTAAGACAAATGATTGAGTCCGCAATTCTTTTTTTGTTTTGTTTATTCTGTTGGCTTAATTTAATCGAACATGTCTTGCATTTTTCGTGACAGTTTAGAAAATAAACCGTGGGCTACAAAGTACAACAAAATGTTATCTATGCATCAATACAGATGTCAACGATTCACCACAGTTAGGCGCATAGTAAGTTCAGACATTATTGGCATTTTTTCCTAAACATTTCTTTATAAATTAGCAGTTAATCATAATTAATAAATTATCTAATTGTGTTATTTTATTAATTTCAAATTACTAACTATGATATAAATTTATTACTGTAGATGTATTTTTTATGTGATCAAAGTTTAGTTTATTATTTTATTGAACATTTTAATATTTTGAAAATTGAAAATGATATTTTATATCAATTTCGATCATGTTCGTCGAGACTATAATTTGTATTTTTTGTTGACGCAAGTCATCTAGTCGTATATATTCGAGTCTGTTTTCACCATGTCAAGTTTGTTTCGTGGTCAGAGCAATGCACGTCTAAAATTTAAATACTTCATAAATTTAAGTAATTACTTATTTTTATATCAATTTCAACCGAGCTCGTCGAGACTACAAGTAATATTTTTCTATCATTCCAAGTTATCGAGTTGTAGATATCCGAGTCTACTTTCATCGTGTCAAGTTTGTTTTGAGAGCAGAGAAATCAGCATCTCAAATTTGACTACTTCGTTTGACTACATCAAATTTGAGATGCCGGTTCCTTCGCTCTCAAAACAAACTTGACATGATGAAAATAGACTCGAATACCTACAATTTCATGACTTGTGACGATACAAAAATACTAATTATAGTCCCGACGAGCAATCCTAAATATAAAAAAATACCAATTAAGAATTAAGTTTATGAAATAGTCAAATTTTAAACGTTGTTCCTCCGCTCTCAAAACAAACTTGACATGATGGAATTGAACTCGAATATCTACAGATTTATGACTCGCGACGAGAGAAAAACATTGATTATTGTCCCAACGAGCGAGTCTGAAATCGATATAAAATATATCAATTAAGACTTAAGTTTATGAAGTAGTCAAATTTTAAACGTTGGTTCCTCCGCTCTCAAAACAAACTTGACACGATAGAAGTGGACTCGAATATCTACAACTCGATAATTTGCGACGGTAAAAAAATATTAGTTATAATTCCGACGAGCGCAGTAGAAATTGATATAAAAATAAGTAATTACTTAAGTTCATGAAGTATTTAAATTTTAGACGCTTGTTGCTCCCACTGCGAAACAAACTCGACAAGGTTAAGAAATAGACTTCGATATCTACAACTTGATAACTTGCGACATTAGGAAAATACTAGTTATAATCTCGACAGGCATGACGGAAATTGATATAAAATATTATTTTCAATTTTCAAAACATTAAAATATTCAATAAAATAATAAACTAAGCTTCATTACATAAAAGATACATCTACGTAATAAATTTATACCATACTTACTAATTTGAAATTAATAAAATAATATAATTAGATAATTTATTAATTATCATTAAGAATTAAATTATAAAAAATGTTTCGAAAAAAAGCCAATTATGACTTAAGTTACTATGACATATGTATTGATACATAGATAACATTTTGTTGTACTTTGTAGCTCACCTCACGGCTTCTTTTCTAAATTGTAATGAAAACAAGCGTTCTACTCGCGCTCCGCGCGAAAAAATTAAATTTTAAATTTTCATATTTTAATAATAAAATTATAATAAATTTTTTGAAATTTTTTTTGGAAAAATATTATCTACAGTAAATTCATTGAACCGTGAACAGTGCAAGACACGGAAAAATGTAAAAAATATGATGAACAATGATTTTACGATAGCATGAACAGTATTTTTCTTGTAGAAATGAACCGTACTCTTATATCAGAACATGAGTATATTAGATTAAATTAGATTAGATTGCAAGGCAACACGTTACATGTTGGATTAAATTAAGCCAACATAAAGAACTTCGGTCTGATTTTATTTATTTCAGTATTTTTTTATTTGTTTATTGTTAGAAATTTCGGCGAGTCGGTGGGTTTCGGAAAAATTATTATTAAAAAACATGCCACCTAATAACCACAATTATAAAAAGAAATATATCCTCTCCAGTTCAAATTCCAGTTATTCACCTAATAGCAACAATTATTAGTATTTCTCTGAACTTTTTAATGAAATGAGAGCTTTTTTTTTAGTAATTTTTAGAAAATTATTGAGGAGAATTAAACTTCAAATAATATTCATTGTGAGCACTAATTTGACACATGAAGTCCAAACAATTCGTAGTTTTACGTTGCAAAAACAATAAATCTTAGAACTTGTTAAGAGTACATAAAAATAGCGTGAATAATTTATATGATTATTCTTCTCTGAAGTTGCAAAATTCTATGGTTTTTCTTATGCTAATTGGTATTAGCTTTTCATGATTTTGGTGATTAATTTCAGATGTGGTTCATGCATGAATTCATTTTATATTTGAGCTCTTTGCAAGACTGGAGAGCAGTTGGAGCTCAACCCCAACAAAAAAGCACGATGATCATGATGGATGTGTGAAGCGTGTATGAAATAAAAAAAGGCATTTAAAACAATTTTTCTCCAACCTTTTAGCATTGGTTGTTAAAGCCATTAAGTTCCTTAAAATTATATAATTGTTTGTAGCTTCTTGTGATTTGTTTCAAGCTGCAAATTAAATAATCATTATATCTGAATTTAACTTTTTATTTTCTCCAACCAATTATTGATATTCACATTTCATATTCATGACCTTTCACACAGAAAGTATTACATTTAATCACTAAATTAAGGACCGAATTTAATTTTGTACTGTCATAGTTATTTGACTTTATTATTTTATTATTCATGTTAAACAAATAAATTAATTTCACATAACTAATTTTATTATTCAACTTATATTGTATAGATTTTATATTAATGACTTTGTTATTCAAATTTAGTGATACCGAGTCATGGAAGATGAAAGCACTTTATATATAATAAGTTTGTTCATAAAACTATAATTTGCACTTTTATCATAAAACTACATAATATATATATATTTGTGTAGGTAAGAAAAACATGTTCGATTTTACCATAGACAAAATAAAAAGGAAGAGGTCAAAGAGTTGAGAGGCATGCAATTTTGTGTATGAACGAGTCATAGTTGCAGAAGAACTGAGGAATTCACATCTTCTGAAATACCTCACTGAAATGGACAGCGGGCTCTCCTGATTTCTCACCGCTGCTACAGCATTTTACTCTATCTGCACAGTAATTGCTACAGTACTGATATCCAAAAACTGTCCGTTTCTATTTTGAAATGGCCGATCATTTCAGAGAATACGGATTCTAGTTGCAGAAGAACTGAGAGCGTTCGTTGGAGCGGATCCAGCTCAGCTCAGCTGTAAGGCTGTAAGCTGTAACCCCCTCTCTTGACTTTTATTTTGTATTCGTAAGAGGTGCTACGAAGGAGCGCAATTTTAGATCTCACACTTGTTCCTTTTCCTTTTTTATATTTATAAAGAGTGCCCTCCACCTCTCCGTTTATCACGTCTTGTTCCCCTTCTCTCTTTATCTGTCTCTCTCTTCTCTATCTCTCTCTCTCTCTCTCGGGAACCAAAGGCGTGTCAACGCTCTTAGAAGGTGAGCTCTCTGATCAGATCTCAGATCTGGATTTATTTTTTCCTTCAACGGTACTTAACTTTAGCGATTTGGTTAGAATTGAATTGAACTGCGGAATTTGATTACATTTAGGAGATTATTGCTACTAGATCTGCTGATTGCTTCCGTAGTACGTTGGATCTGACAATTGTTAGTTCGAATTTGAAATTTTTTGTTTGAGGTTAGATCTCGAACTAACATTTTATCGTATGATCAAATTGATAAGTTTCGTTTTTCCCTGGTTGTTCTTTCTTCCTGGACTGATGCGAAAGCATCAGTAGAAAGGGTACTAGATTGGATCTCCATGAGTTTTTTTTAAATGCAATGTTGAATTTTGAAACAAAGATAACGAAATGAAAATAGATCAATACTGCTATGATTTGCATACTTTTCAGGATTTTGTGTTACAAAACTGCTCGTTTATGTTTAGTAATATTTCTATTCATTTGTATTCGTTGTTTCAAAGTTTTTCTGACTTCATATCAGAGCATCATAAGCTAATTTGATTAGAAATCTATTATGTCTCATGACAATATTCTGGATCTTGCTACCTATCAATTAAAACTATCTTTTTTTACGTGTTCCCATCGATTTTTTTATCCTAGCATAGAATTCATTAGCTCATTGCTATCTTACTGTGCCAGTGTGATATTGATATGTTCTTTTATTTGACTAAAATGTCACTGATACATTATTACCGGTTTTCATACTTCCTTCTTTGGGAGTGTGAATTTATCGAGTAGGTCTGAACTTTGAGCAAATAACTTTTGTGACTCTTGAAAACAATTACTAAATAATGCCAAATTAGTTTGGTTGACCATTCTGGGCCCATCTGTGGAATTAAACAGAAGTACTAATAGATCTTTCTGTCAATATATTCTAGGCTTGGCCTAAAAGTAGCTACTGTCACTAATTATAAGTGTCACCATTCGATCAGAAATTTTTTCTAGCTCATGCTGAGATAGTAGATCAGAGGTGCCAGCAGCTTCGGCATATCTAACATTTCTTTCCTTCTGCAATTCTAAATTCAGGTCAAAATGGTGAAGATCTGCTGCTTGGGTGCCGGTTATGTGGGCGGCCCCACCATGGCTGTGATTGCTTTCAAGTGCCCCGACGTTGAGGTTGTGGTGGTTGACATTTCCTCCACTCGCATTAATGCCTGGAACAGCGAGACCCTCCCGATCTATGAGCCTGGCCTTGATGATGTTGTCAAGGAGTGCCGAGGCCGCAACCTCTTCTTCAGCACTGACATTGAGAAGCAAATTGCTGAGGCCGATATCATCTTTGTCTCTGTCAACACCCCTACCAAGACCCGTGGTCTTGGTGCAGGAAAGGCTGCTGATCTTACCTACTGGGAGAGTGCTGCCCGCATGATCGCTGATGTGGCGAAGTCTGACAAGATCGTGGTGGAGAAGTCTACTGTCCCAGTGAAAACTGCTGAGGCTATCGAGAAAATTCTGACCCACAACAGCAAGGGGATCAACTTTCAGATTTTGTCAAACCCTGAGTTTCTTGCTGAGGGTACAGCCATCCAGGATCTGTTCAACCCTGACAGGGTTTTGATCGGTGGCCGGGAGACCCCTGAGGGAAAGGCAGCAGTTCAGAAATTGAAGGAGGTCTATGCACACTGGGTACCAGAAGACAGGATCCTGACCACCAACTTGTGGTCTGCTGAGCTTTCTAAGCTCGCTGCCAATGCATTCCTGGCCCAGAGAATCTCCTCGGTAAATGCCATTTCGGCCCTTTGCGAGGCTACTGGCGCCAATGTCTCAGAGGTGGCATATGCTGTCGGCAAGGACTCTCGTATTGGACCCAAGTTCTTGAATGCCAGTGTTGGGTTCGGTGGGTCCTGCTTCCAGAAGGATATCCTCAACCTGGTATACATCTGTGAGTGCAATGGTTTGCCAGAGGTTGCTAACTACTGGAAGCAAGTGATCAAGATCAACGACTACCAGAAGAGCCGCTTCGTGAACCGTGTTGTCTCATCTATGTTCAACACTGTTGCCAATAAGAAGATTGCTGTGCTTGGATTTGCATTCAAGAAGGATACCGGTGACACTCGTGAGACTCCTGCCATTGATGTGTGCAAGGGGCTTTTGGGTGACAAGGCTAAGATCAGCATTTACGACCCTCAAGTCACTGAAGATCAGATCCAGAGGGACTTGGCAATGAACAAGTTCGACTGGGATCACCCCTTGCACCTCCAGCCAATGAGCCCGACAGCTGTCAAGCAGGTGACCGTCACATGGGATGCATATGAGGCCACCAAGGATGCTCACGGTATTTGCATCCTGACTGAGTGGGATGAGTTCAAGAAGCTCGACTATGCCAAGATCTACGAGGGCATGCAGAAACCCGCATTTATCTTTGACGGCCGTAACATTGTGGACCTCGAGAAGATGAAGGAGATTGGGTTCATTGTTTACTCAATTGGTAAGCCACTCGATGCATGGCTAAAGGACATGCCTGCTGTTGCATAATTTGGCGACATCATATCAAGGCTCGAGATTCTTTTATAGTTTTTTCTTCTTTGTTTCTTTTAGCTACAAGGATTGGTGTTTCCAGTATGTTCTGAGATGTTGCTTTTGAAAGCACTTTAGGTATGACTAAGACCGGTCGTTTGTGTCCTTTATGTTCTTTTTGGCTGCTTTACTGTGGTATACTATTTCAGGGACTTGTTGTTTTGTTCGAATTAATAGATGATTGGATATCTTGTTTATTCTCATGATTATGTACTCTTACAAACTCTGATACAATAATTCAGTATGTTCATTTAGCAATATCATTGCCTTATATTCATGTATTGTGCCCTTTCACATGGTCATTTTTTTAATGAAGAAATTCAAATTGTAGACGGCATTTTGGTATCATAATTTTTGGAGGGTTTTTATTCGAATTCCGTTACGCCTCAGCTGAAAGTAAAAAAGATCTTACCACCTGAATTACACATCTTCAATTGTATTTTTTTCTTTTTGAGAAAGATGTGGTCTCTTTGCCTCAAGTCTTACACCAATTGTATTAAAATACGTTTGAAGATTGTGCTCAGTTCTGTTGTTACTTTATTTCCAACGCAATGTGCATCTGGTCTAAAATTTGATCGATCTTTTCAGTGGTGTTGTGGTCGGTGCCTAGCTGTTTCATATGGTGAGATCTAAACCGATACTGATAAATGCTTCTTCTTTTCGTTTTTCCTGACAATTAGTCATGTGCAAATAAAATCTGGTGGAAGGTCATTTTCAGGTTAGTTTACGAAGATAGCTGTTGCTTTCATCAAATTGTTGATGGCTTTTATAGCAATGTCGACTTTGCTAATAGCACCTGCGGATTGGTTGTTGGATCTTAATTCAGTAAACACTTTGTGAGATTATAGTGTTTACTCAGATTGAATAATTGATCGTTGGGAAAGCAATTCCTACTGAAATAGATGGTTTCCGACCAATGTATGCTACGCATATCAGTACACTGTACATGGCAACGATGAATAAAAGAGTTGGCATGTTCGTTCTTTTATAACAATATAGTAGTCATAAAATTCTCTAAAACCAGACAAAAGAAATATAATAGTGTCAAACCAAACCAAACCACACTATCATATGATGTAATTATTTCATAGCATGGGAACACATGAATACATGATCCAATCTCGTTTCATTATTAAAGTTGTTAGTTGCCATGTCGGTGCTTTATACCTCTACTTAAGTATCATGTGTCATAAACTTCTTAAATTTTTTTTTTATGAGTGGCCTTGATTTGTTCTTCCTTGTTTACGCCATGTAAAATCCAGATTGCCATGTTCTAAACACAATAATTCCAAATTAATTTTCAAACGTGATGGGGCCCGGCCCTTAAAGCAATTACGCAAATATCAACTTGCATTAACTGTTGCATTTTAATAGCGTAACGATTTTTTTTACGTGTTATGTTGCGTTTAATAAATGTAAGATTTTCTTTTTACGTTGAACGTTGCATTCAAATTAACGATCAAAATGTTAAAAACGTTCAATTTTTTGAATGTCTGCTAACTGCACAACAAAATAAAAAATTAGAGTAAACTCCAAAATTATAAAAATTACATGTTCACAAATCAAACATATATTATATGTTAAAATATCAATTACATATTCACAAATCACAACAGTAAATTCTGCGAAAAATAAGAAAAACATATATTTCAAACTTGAAGGAATCAATCCATAACTAACATCCATTTCTCAGATAACTAACAACCATTTCTCAGATAATTAACATTCATCACAACTATTAAGGAATCAACTCATATTACAATAAAACATTCATTACAACTTACAATAATTTCTAATTCACATGAAGCATAAAGCAATCAATCCAGATTATAATTTATTATAATTTTTGTGCACAATCTAGATCTCAAACTACCTTCTTAGTTTTTACCTATCTCAACCAATAAATAAAAATAAAAGAAAATAAAACAGTAAAATACATATATCATCATTGAAGATCACTGCTTGAGAGCCAATGAGCCAAAAAGATAATTTCTCGAGGCTTCATCCTCAATTACACCCACTGACCCTACTAACAAGTAACAAACTGTCACACCCCAGAAATAATAACTAACTTAAGGGTATAAATCCCGCCACGTGTACTTGATTACAAGTATACGAAAGGCTTGATTTGCCACTCAGAAATACATATAAGATTTATTTATTATACTTAATTTTAAGGAAAAGCACACACATTTCACACAGTACATGAACATCCAACAAATACATATATATAAAATCCAGCGTCAGGTTACAAAGTTTACAGCGGAAGCTAAACAAAAATAAAATACATACAGAAGAGGACGATCCCATCAAAGAACGTGGGACCGATCCTAGCTAACCTACTACACATTAATCCTACAAAGAAATGAAGAAACAAAAGAAGTGATCTTCAAAACGGAAGACGCCGGGGACTTCATCCTAGCGCTCTCATCTGGTCATCAAAAGAATCTCGTGCTCCTTACCTGAACCCCACAACCAACCGTGGAACGTGAGTAAATTATAAAAATTTACTCAGTGTGGATTAAGGTCCAGCCTTTGGGATTATATCCGATTCAAGGTTGGACCAATCACATTTACTGAGAATGCCTATATTTAGTTACTACACCTGACTTGCGTTTAGTTTAACCATTAATCAATTTAAATAAATAATTAAATCTATCCAAAGAGACGATACGAGAAAGAAACCCAAAATATTTATGAGGAATAGTAGTATACAATACTAATATGAAAAGATATCAAACTCCCAGACAAATGTACAAAGAATCAAATTTTGGGAACCCGGGTGTAGGACTTCAGGATTCGCCCCCTTAGACGGGTCTAGTATGTCAGCCACCAAATCTAAGGATATCGTTAGACGGGTCTAGTATAATCAGCCGCCAATCTAACTTAATTCTGAGTTTCCAGAACGAAACGCCCTGGTAAATGCAGAGCGGCTATAAAAGCACACACTCAATCAAAAGCGAACCGAGAAGCCTACCTCACAAAAAGAAAATAATAAACATAAACTCTCGGTCTCAGCCGTCATCCGGAAATAAGGAACCGACTACCCGTTTGAATAATAATAAAAAGGGAACTCCCTGTACTAGTTAAAGCCAAGAGGAGGCCCAGATTTCCCCGTTACTTGCTAAGAGTTATTAGGGGAACCCCTTCGAATATTTAGAGATCTCAAATATCGGCTAATAGAATATATATAAAGAACGGAATCGCTCCAATACTCCACATATGACACGCATACTCTAAACTGAGAAACTGAACCTTAATCACTCAAAGAGGATTTATTATAATACTAGATAATAAGGATTTTGAGAATAAAACTCTATAACTGGCACTACGAGCCATCAAGTGATGATCATCGTTGGTGAGGATTAGTCGAATGTCCTTAAGGACATCCCGTTGAGAATATCCCATGGGCTATGTCAGACACCATGACACATACTCCCTCCACGATGCCCTCAGACTACATCCAATCCAAAACTCACCTGCCCGACTCTCATCACTCCCGACGAGTATAGATATATAATATTTATACGCATCTACCTATAAGTAGTCTAATAGCTTATACGATCCGTATAGCGGATCTTACATGCAATTATGAGATGCACATGACATGCAATGCAGGTTGGTCTAAATTTATGGTACATTTACCGGTATGCATAAATGACAGTTCAGGATCTACGGGCCTGATTATAAGTTGTTGGTAATTTGGTACTGCAATTCAATTTAGGTAAGACTGGTAGGTCCTAAAGAAGAGAGAAAGGAATATAATCCCCAGAAATCCACACCTGGAATGAAGCATGAGCTACTCTAACGGAGGATTCATTGCGTCCGCGCTGGGATCAGCGTCGTCAGCAACAATATAGATCTCGTCCACAGCGTGTGGGTACGAGTCCACTAAGTCTCCTATTTATATAGTTTCGGGTTTGTTTTGTTAGTCGAAGGACTTGTAATTAAGTGAAGTCAATTGAAAAGGTAGCGGCATTTGAGACGTCCTTGATGCTCCTAATATAATTTATTTAATTAGTTTTACTTAATCAAATCTCGCGTGCAGTGTCTGTGTTGCACGGCAAGTGTGTGTATGAATCCCATGTCTCTGTTTCTATAGGTATTATTCTAGTTGCATTACTAATCCCATTATTTATTATGACGTCAGGACGATATAGTACAGAGCGTAAATAAACACATCACGAGGAAAGCATGTTGTAAAATCAACCACTTTTAGTTGGACTTTTATTATTAACAAATCAAGAAGAAATAAAAGTAGCTAAATATATTAACCTATATGTGTGTAATTGTATTAATTATGTGTTTATAGAAAAATTGATCAATATATATATATCTTTGTAATTAGATATTTACTTAGTCATAGTTGAGTGTGTTTCTACGTATTGTATTAATGTCACTTGTATGTTTATGTGTGTCGTATGTAATGTATCATATGTATGTTATTTGATTAGTCTTATAATTAATTAGTTATGTTACTATATGTATTAAGTGTTGTACTTAGTCATATTCGAGTGTTTTTCATATGAAATTTAGGTGTACGATATATTCTATGTGATATAGAGAAATTGATCAATATATAATATTATTTATATACTTATACTTAATCGAATATGGTTGGTGGTGATTCGAGTGTATTTTGTTATATATATATATATATATGTTCATATAGAGAAATGCTATGGTGCACTATGATGCCAAAGGACTTTTGGCACTGGGAAAACTGAACCATCAGATTGTATCCCTTGTTTCAAGATTCGTATTTTGAGTAAATACTTTTTAAATTTGCAAAATATGACCAATCCTGAACTGTAGACCTAGAAAACTTGAAATTGAAAGTCAGTAAACCACATACTTAACCAAATTTTAATACATGAGCGACTAGAGAATAACACAAAAGAGCACAAACTACTTGGAAGCGTTGAAAGCAATCGAATCAATTGAAGAACCCGCGGTTGGTTTTGTGAAACCAACTGAAACAACAAAAGGCACATCAACTATAATTAAGCAAAATAACACAATAATACAACTCTTAGTTAATTATGCGAAGGAATTGAAGATTGTAAAGAAGCCATCCATAATATCAGAAAAGTTGTAGCTGAACAAGCGTCAGCTGGGACAAAATCTGATATCACAAATACAATCGAAGATCTACAAAAGAGTTTAAATAAGTTAAGTCTAGGATAACCAGTCCCTAGACCTAAAAAGAAGGAAGTACCGTTTTTCGTGTTCAAAGATCCACGTAAAATATTTGAAGAAGAAAAGAAGAAGTCCTCGTCTTCTTAAAAATGAACCGAACACGTACGAAAACTATTACGAAACCACGGCCGTCTATATCTAACCGTGAACAGAACAGCCGTAATGAAAACCAGACTCCAACAATAGATGATCAAATAAGAAACTACAGACGTGGTCATAGATTACGTCAGGAAATCTCAAGAAGATTACCCGGAAGGCGACAAATCGGGTATAACAGGAGTCTAGAGTCACAACTAAACCCGAACGCAGAATTAGACGTATCTCAGTTTAGAAGAGCGCAATCTGTTCCAGCAGAAACGTTGTATCAAGATGGCTGGACAGCTATACAACATCGGGTTTATCAGCATTAATCTGACCAGAGAATACTGACAACGGGTGGACAACAGTTGGAGTTGCCATTCATCACACAACAAAGCTATGAAGAAATTCGTAGGTCAGGCCTCCAACATTTGCACATTGGGTTAATTATGATTAGGCTGTACACTTTACATCGCATAAACGCAGGCGTCAACGCACTGGTTGCTATCCGAGACACCAGGTGGGCGGATGACAGATCAATTATTGGCACAATGGAAATGGACCTAACAGCCGATACCCAATTGGCTTATCTTGCACCCAATATCATGCTTAGTATAGCAGATTTCTTTAACCATATTCAATTAGTTGTCCAAACTCATGGATATGAGAATTGGCAAGCAGGCGAAAGCAATTTGTTGTTAACAAGATCACTGATTGGTAGATTATCAAATACTAGTTACACTAGTTTCAGATATAACGTAAAAAGGGTATCTAACTATTTAGCTAGTAGAGGTGTCCAGGCAATCTCCGGTCAATCACACACAACTGAAAGTTTACGGGGTTTACAATGGGTTATTAGACCACCCAGTGTAGCAGAGGTACAACATCCTCAAAGAGCTGTTATTCGTACACGATCAGACAGTTCAGTACTGTTAAAATTCAAGAATTATGCTGCTACAAAGCCAAATGAGGAACCAACAGTCGGTGCAAACGATGAAGAACAATTATCTGATGATGAAATTACTCAAGAGACTGCCCTAGTACTATTTGTTAACGTGTCAGACGATGAAGAAAACGATGAGGAAGAAGACACGTATTGGGAGTCTATCAAGCTAACAGCCAGTCTAGCTGAAGATATAGATGAACCAGAGGATGAAAGACCTATATGGAATAACGAACCTATATGGAACCAAGATGAAAATGATGAAGAGGATTTCGTGAATCCTTTCGCGAAAGGTGGTGAGAATGACGATGAAAAATTTGAAAAATTGGAAATAGAAACGGTATACGTTTTAGGCCAAGACCCAGAAACTGATTATCCAATCCTAAACAATTCCTTGATAAACCTACCACACAACACAAAGCTTTATCATCCTCAATAACTTCCAATTACAACATACCACCTCAGCTAACTATGAGATTAAGAAATTATCCACCAGGAGGCCATAGAAATGATCATGAAGCAGGAAGTAGTGGAGGATATACGCAAAGACCCAGAGGCTTACCCAGAGGTATCGGGAGACATCAGAATGAACAGTGGAACTTGCCCACAGCAATGCAAGAACAAGGCGCAATGTTAGTTTTACCAGAAGACATTGGCCTATACAACGATGTGATATCCAGATGGGAATCCATAACTCTAAATCTAATAAGTGAGCGAAACTTTGATAGTAACAAAACAAAAATACAATTCATCGAAAACTTATTAGGTGAAGTTGAGAAGAAGATCTGGATACAATGGCGTATGGCATTTGAGGCTGAATACTTAAACTTAGAGGCCATAGCTGATGATACGCAGAACGTTATTTCACAAATAAGAAGAGTCCTAATATTAGAAGATCCATACCAAGGGACTATAGATGAGCAGGATCGCGCGTATCAAGACCTTGAGAGGTTATCATGCGAACATGTAAAGGACCTATTTCTTTACATGAATGATTTCAAAGTTCTAGCAGCAAAATCAGGGAGGATATACTTATCTCCTGAACTATCTGAGAAATTCTTTAGGAAGATGCCGCCACTTATAGGGAAGGAACTCGAAGAAGCTTTCAAAAAGAAATTCTCTGGCAACACAATTGGGGTAATTCCCCGGATACACTTCTCCTATCAATATCTAGCCGAAATGTGTAAGAAGGCTGCATTACAACGAAGTCTAAAAGACTTAACAATTTGTAGAAAAATATCCATCCCTGGTTACTACCAGAATAACAGAAAGAAGTATGGGTTGAGGAAAGCCAAAAACTATAAAGGAAAACCCCATGATTCATACGTAAGGGTTTTCAAGCGAAAACATTCGGATAGAGTTAGAAAGTGTAAGTGCTTTATCAGTGGCGAAGAAGACCACTTTGCCAAAGATTGCAAAAATAAAAACGACAATCTAGTTAGAGCATCGGTCATAGAAAACCTTGATTTACCAGATGACCTGGATGTTGTCTCTGTTGATCTCAATGAACCAGACAGTGATGCTATTTGCAGCGTATCTGAAGGAGAATCCGGTAGAACTGAATATCAAGTACGTACAACAAAATCAGGGAGGATATACTTATCTCCTGAACTATCTGAGAAATTCTTTAGGAAGATGCCGCCACTTATAGGGAAGGAACTCGAAGAAGCTTTCAAAAAGAAATTCTCTGGCAACACAATTGGGGTAATTCCCCGGATACACTTCTCCTATCAATATCTAGCCGAAATGTGTAAGAAGGCTGCATTACAACGAAGTCTAAAAGACTTAACAATTTGTAGTAAAATATCCATCCCTGGTTACTACCAGAATAACAGAAAGAAGTATGGGTTGAGGAAAGCCAAAAACTATAAAGGAAAATCTCATGATTCACACGTAAGGGTTTTCAAGCGAAAACATTCGGATAGGGTTAGAAAGTGTAAGTGCTTTATCTGTGGCGAAGAAGGCCACTTTGCCAAAGATTGCAAAAATAAAAACGGCAATCTAGTCAGAGCAGCGGTCATAGAAAGCCTTGATTTACCAGATGACCTGGATGTTGTCTCTGTTGATCTCAATGAACCGGACAGTGATGCTATTTGCAACGTATCTGAAGGAGAATCCGGTAGAACTGAATATCAAGTACGTACAGCAATAGAAGATTTACCATTAGAAACGAACTTGATGTTACAAATAACTGATTTCGGGTGGAGGAGTAAAATACAATTACCCGAAAACCAAGAAAAATGTGAGCATAGTTTTAATGATACAGAAGTCCAAAGCAGTTGCAGCTTCTGTAAACTTACCATTAAACCGAAATACGGTAAAAGATGTGAAGAATGTGGTTTACAAATCTGTTCACTATGCGTCCCGTTTTATTTTGGGATACAAGTTAAACCAAAGGTTTCCTTACAATCGAGACCTTATAACAACAAAGATGCACTCATTAAAGAATTAACAAATTACATAGTGTATCTTGAGGGTGAAAACGAGAGGTTGAAACAAGTGTTAAGAGAACAGAAACTAATCAGAGATTTGACAAACGATTTTAACAACCTCTCTACACAAGAAAAGAATAAAGAAAAGATAGAGGTAGAAGATGTAACGGAAGATGAAACGGCAAACGTTCTATTTGAAATTGATGAATCATCTTACAAAGCCGAAACCTCTACACCACACCATGAAAAGAAAAGAATATTCAACCGTCTATACAATTTGATAGTTACGTTTGAAATCCCAAACGTAAAACCATTTGAAATAAGAGCTATCTTGGACACTGGTGCAACAAATTGCTCAATTGATCAAACAACAATTCCAGAAGAAGCTCTTGAACCTAGCCCATACCCCGTTCAAATCACAGGAGTTAATTCAACTCAAATTGTGAATAAAAAGCTGAAAGGAGGACAAATGATTATTGGAGAAATTAAATTCAGGATTCCCTTTACATATAGCTTTCCAATGGGTATGCAAGACGGTATTCAAATGTTGATAGGATGTAACTTCATAAGATCGATGCAAGGAGATCTTAGAATCGAGGGTAATGTGATTACATTCTATAAAAATGTCACAATTGTTCAAACCACAACAGAAACTGTTGCGACACAGTCGCAATTGACGAATTGGGATTAGATGAAATTGAATATATAACAATTCAGGATGCGTTATATCATCAATTTTTAATCACAAATCCCAAATTTGAGAAAAGATTCAGTAGCCTGTTATCAAGGCTTAAAGAACAAGGATTTATCGAGAATGATCCTCTTAAACACTGGCAGAGAAATAAGGTCGTTTGCAAATTAGATATAATTAACCCGGACCTTACAATAGAGGATAAACCGCTTAAACATGTAACGCCATTAATGAAGGAGCAGTTTGATAGGTATATTAAGGCGTTATTGAAAATTGGAGTCATTAGACCAAGTACAAGTAAGCATAGAACGATGGCTTTCATTGTTAATTCAGGAACGTCTATTGACCCGAAAACGAGAAAATAAATTAAAGGCAAAGAAAGGATGGTCTTAAACTACATAATGCTAAATGATAATACTCATAAAGACCAGTATAGCCTGCCTGGAATTAATACAATCCTAAAGAAAATAAGTAATAGCAGGATCTTCTCAAAGTTTGATTTAAAGAGTGGCTTCCATCAGGTTGCCATGAGTCCTGAGTCAATACCCTGGACAGCGTTTATAGTGCCAGGAGGATTGTATGAATGGTTAGTTATGTCATTCGGTCTGAAAAATGCCCCTGCAATATTCCAGAGAAAAATGGATGATTGCTTCAGAGGAACATAGGCATTTATTGCGGTATACATAGATGATATTCTGGTATTTTCCGAAAATGAAGAAAAACACGCACAACACTTAGAGGTGATGTTAGACATATGTGAAAAACACGGTCTGGTCTTGTCACCAACAAAAATGAATATTGCAGTACCAGAAATCGATTTTCTAGGAGCTCAAATAAATCGTGGGAAAATCAAGCTCCAGCCGCATATAATAAGGAAGATTGCCAATTTTGATATTGAGCAACTCAAAGAAAAGAAAGGTCTTAGATCATGGCTTGAGATATTAAATTACGCCAGATCTTACATCCCGAAATTGGAAATTTTACTAGGACCTCTTTACTCGAAAGTTAGTCCACATGGTGATAAACGCTTGAAAGCCTCAGATATTGATCTTATCAGAAAAATTCAGGAATTAGTCCAGAATTTATCGAATCTGAGCTTCCCACCAGAGGACGCTTATATTGTTTTGGAAACTGATGAGTGAATGGCAGGATGGGGAGGCGTGTGCAAGTGGAAACCCAGAAAACATGACCCTAAATCATCTGAAAGAATTTGTGCCTATGCTAGCGGAAAATTTGATATTGTAAAATCAACGATTGATGCAGAGATACATGCTTGCATGGAGACTTTATCCGCGATGAAGATTCATTACTTGGATAAATCCGAAATCACTTTGAGGACGGATTGCCAAGCAATAATCAGTTTTTACAACAAGTCCTCATCTAACAAACCCTCGAGAGTTCGTTGGGTGAAATTTGTTGATTTTGTAACAGGTACAGGCGTACAGGTAAACTTTGAACATATTGAAGGACGCTTGAACTCACTAGCAGATACTCTCTCTCGGCTAACGGCATTTACTCTCAACACAAAATGTCTAACAGACAACCAGGAGTTAATGTTGGAGAAGTTGGAACCAATACTAGGCGAACTAAGCAATGGAGAGAAAAACAAACAGTCAATACCGGAGGAACAAGTTCAGTCATTGCAAGAAAGAATCAAGGAAATCTTTCCGCTGACAGTACAAATGAACAACATGCACATATATTCGAAGATCTCAGAAGGCCAAGCCAGAATCTTGAATCATACCAGGAGACCACACAAAGATTGTCCGACACCAAGAAACTGCAGGTGCGAAACTCCTTGGTGGACATACGACAGTTAATTTCAATTATTGCGCATGAAGAAAGATACTGTAAATCATATCAACGCAGTAATTGTATTTTGACTGATAACTACTGGGAACTTAAGGAACAACTTGAAAAACTAAAAAGAATTGAAAAAGACCTTGAGTTCATCCTTGAGTTCAATGTAAAAATGTAGAGTTTTAGGAAGCTATGGTGAGCCTCTTTTATTTTATTTTTGAGTCCAAAAATTCAGTAGTAGTTCATGAGCTGCTGAATTAGTGTGAAAATAAATTAAGGATCAGACTGGCAGGGTCCTACGGGTAATTGCTGTCTTTTTAGGTAGAATCTGTTTCCTTTTATTTTGCAAGTGGAAGCCCCTTTACAGGAGGGTTGCATTTACTTTAACAGGTGGATGGATTGGAGTCGTTCACCAAAAGTTTACTTTATTTTGAGTGGAGTGTAGCGCTCAATTATATGAGCACCTTTGTCTTTTGTCTGAGTGGTTAGCTGAGTCACCCACTCACTTTTGTTATCTTTTGCTCAATTATATGAGCACCTTTGTCCTTTGTCTGAGTGGTTAGATGAGTCACCCACTCACTTTTGTTGTCTTTTGAGACAGAGTATTATGAATATCAATTTATTCACATGTTGATAGGGCCCAATGAGCACCCGATGTGGTAAATTAGAATCCAGACTCTTGAGTCTCTTAGCTTATAAATACCTTGTGTATTCAGAGTTGCAAGACACGCTGAGAACCAGCAAGTCTTACTTCTCTAAGTTTGACAATACTAATAAAATTCCACTTTTTCCTTTTAATCTTTGTTCATATTCCGCAATTACCTTTCTTACTCTCCCGCATCCGTCGTGATCTGTGAAGTTTGAAAGCTGAGATCCTAAGATCGGGCCGAAGCTTGGTATCAGAGCTTGAAGTTTGGTTAGTATCTTTCATGGCTTTCTAAATTCTTTCATAATTTCTAGGAAAACAGGGATGGAGCGGTCATAAAAAAAAATCTGAGGGATAAAAATTGAACCCGAAAAGCTAGAAGTTTGGGAGACGTGTACTTAGTATAGGCGATAAAGGGGGAAAAGTACCCAAAGGGGGGAATAGTACCATTACGTTCGTAATATTAAGAAGGCACCCAAATGAATGGCTAGAAAGTTTAAATCCAACAGTGAGGAAGAGTCTAATGCCATAAAAACCTTGGCACTGTAATGCACGATAGCATATCCCTGTTCATATATAAGTATATATATATGTATGGACATATAACTATATATATATGTATATTTACATATATATATATATATATATATATATATATATGTAATTTATTATATAGTTATTTGTTTAATTTGTATGTATGTATGTATATATATATATATATATATATATATAAAGAATTGAGCTATGCTGCTTGATCAAGCACCAACCGAAATGTGCTTGACAATCGTGACGGTCTGATTTAGTGTCAAGATCTGTGCTAGATGATGTCGCTGAGATTAGAATTTAATTAACTGGATTCGTCCAGTTAAAACTCACAAATTGAACCGATCGTTGCCTTTCTTTTTGTTTCGAATTTCTCTCTCGCCTCTCTCAGACGCATACACATGGAACCCTAGCATGAATCGCTGCTGCACGCAGCTCTCCTCTCTGCTCGACGCTCCCACTGATAAAGTTCAGCTTCAATTGGCACCCACTCTCTCGCAGCTTCCTCGCGTTCTCCCTAGAAACCCTAGATCTTCCTCAATATATAGATCTGTCGAAAACCCTAGACCTTTCCTTGAAAACATGACGGAGAAGTTGAAATCGCACCGCCGCTCAGAGGAAAAGCAGATATCAGAGGAAGTCATTAAAGGTATCGTTTGATTTTTTGATGGTGCTTGATCGATAGTGTCAGTACTGATTTGTTTGTGAGGCTTCTGACAACACTGATTCTAGGGTTTTTGAGGTACTGATAATGCTGATTCTAGAGTTTAATCATTGAATTTTACTGTCAAGATGATTTTAGGTTTAGTGGCACTGTGAAATCACTAGGTGATGTTATTTGTGAGTAGATCACAGTTTTAGATTCTGGTATGAGGTGTTGTTATGGCTTTGGGTAAAATAAGTACATCTCAAAACTGACTTGGATTCTCGTATTTGGTATTTAGGGGGGCTTGTGCTATTTTAAATTGTTATTGTCGTGCATCTGATTCTGGTAACTAAAACTTATATGGACTGAAATTATTATTTGTGCTATCCGTACTGATCTGGACTTTGCAATACATTTTATTATTGTTGTGTATTACTTTGAATCTCAATTTTAGTGTTAATCTCAGTTTTAGTGTTAATAACTTTGAATCTCAGCCTCACTGTGTATTACTTTGTAGATTCAAAAATGTCAACAACAAGCGACATTATCTCTCCATTGCGCGAACCATTGTACTATTGCAACAAGTGTAGATTTCCATGTGAAGTGAAAATATCTGGAAGTGCAAGCAATCGAGGTCGTGAATATAATGCTTGTAATTGTACTGATGGTAGCATCTTTCGGACTTGGTGCGATGAGGTGTATTTGTATCCCAGTTATGTTAGAAAGCAGCTTGCTTCTATGAAGAAACATATGATTGTTGATTTTTGTGTGATTGTACTATTGTAGTGCTATGTAATTGCAAAATTAGGTTAATTTGTAATAGGCTTAGTGGTCCTTTAATAGGAATCGTATTTATTTTTTTTACTGAAATCGCAATTAGGAGCTATGTTATTTTCAAGATTCTAATTTTCTGTATCGAATGGGATCAAGATCCAATTTTTTGTGCTATTGCAGTGCTATGTTATTTTCTTATGTGAAACTTCAAAAGTTTGTTTGCAAATTAAATGTCAAGTTTTCTTATGAACCTTGAAGTCTGCGAATTGAATTAAATCCTATCTCACAGCATCAAATACATGAATGCTAAATTACAAAATGTACGAGTACTCGAATCAATTAAAAGCAGGAAGCAGCATATAGATTCAGCATGTAGTATCGCAATACAACCAACAAACCTATTGAATTGGTACAGCAGCAAAGATGCAACAATGAAGATGGTACAGCAAATATTTTAGTAATAGAAAATGGTACAACAACAAAGATGCACAACAATAACATGAAACCAGTAGCTACATCCATAAATCAGTAGCTGCATAACATGGAAACCAGTAGCCCATACAACAATAACACCATAAAACCAGTACATTGATGGTCTGAAATGAAAAAAAACAGAACTGAAAAAAAAACGAAACAAAACTGAAGATGGTGTGAAAAAACATAACCGAATAATTCAAATTGCCTCCTCTTTCTCATTGCTCATTCCATCTTCATCTTCGTACTCGGATTGGTCTTCGTCAGTCTCTACTTGTTTCTTTCCTTAGCTACATTTCTTTTTCGCTGAAATTGATTGAACATACAAATATATTAATAAAATCGAAATACATATTGATTGAACATATAGTCAACAGAAAAACTGAAATTGATTGAACATACAATCAACATATTTCTGTACCTTAGGGCATGTCCTGATGTTACGAGCCTACTAAAAAAAAAGTTGTCTTTCTAAATGCTCGCAATGCCTCAGATTATCCCTCATCCCAGCATCTCTCCTCAAGAGCAACTTGAACAACAACTTGATTCAGGTTTTAATCAGTACAAAATCAGTACCTTAAGCAAAACAAAAGCGTTCTGTGTAGTGACGAAAATCTAGGATTCTGGAGATGTAGCGCCGCCTGGACTTCTATGTAGTGACGAAAGGAAGCAGGAGAAGGATGGATAACGTCGTCGGAGTATAGTGTAGAGGTGACGATTTTGGCGGAGGAGAGAAGGGATCTTATCGACTCGAGTCGACTGAATTGAATGCGACAGGACTGGACGGTCCAGTTAATTCTTTCTGTAATTTTTCAATCTCAGCGACCTCATCTAGCACGAATCTTCACACTGAATCAGACAGTCACGATTGTCAAGCACATTTGGGCTGGTGCTTGATCAAGCACCATAGCCCAATTCTATATATAAATATATATATATATATACATTACACTTCATAAAACTTATAATTGTTTAATTATCTTGTTTAGTATTATATCAAGTTTATTTACTTAATTATTCGTTACGTATTATTAGTAGATCAAGTGTCATCATGTCAGATACGATGTCGTACCAAACTACTATCCTACTATATAGCTGAGTCGTATATTATTCGTTATATTGTTTTGTGTGCTAAATATAGTATAGAAAAATATAGAGAAACACAAGTTGGTTATTTTTAGTTTATGTTTGGTTTGTGTCAATCCTGTATTTTAATTGACAGTTTAATTTTGATCAATATTATTATTAATATTATTAATATACTCTTGACTTCATTTGTTTGATAGATATTATCATTGAACATAAGTGTTGCTATATTTTAGTTAATATGTTCGATTAATATATGAAATTATATTTATATACAATTACCTTATTAATCTTAACAACAAATGTGTTTAGTATTATTTTAATTACTTAGTTAATATTTTAGATATTATTAAAATACTAAATATCATTAGTTATTAGTTTCTTTTACATATTTTTATTTATTTTCTAAAGATTTATAATTTAGTGAGTTTTTAAAGTTCATTATTAAGCTAACTAAGTTACTAATTTCATATTTAAAATTTTAAAAGCTAATAAAATTTTGTTAGTATCTCACTTGGGCCAGACATGACTTCTGGACCAAGTTTCTCACGCAACACCAAAATCCCAGCACAACACAGAATATGGCCGCACTGGCGCTGGCAAACCAGTGCAGCGGAACCAGGAGACATCGGGTACTGGTAGGGTACTCGAAACCATACAACGCTAGAAATTAAGCAAGACAGATTGAATGTCCAAAAATTAAATATGTTCCGGTAAGGCATAGTTTTATCCCAATGTCAGACGCAACAACAAATCATCCAAAATAAAGGACATTTACATATTTAATACTGCATCTTGGTATAGGTCTGATTAAGGTTATTCTGGTATCAGCAACAACTAACAATAAGGCAGCGGTTCGAAAGCCTCTGCCATTTACAGACACAAAAATATCACAGTAACAGAGCAGTCGCATAAAAAGGAAAACAACCGAAAAACAGATAGAAAATGAAAGTGATTGAAGAGCGTGTTTACCAGAAGGTGGTTAGCAACGATTATAAGCTTGTCCGACCGCAAGGTTACCGCAAGATTCCGTTCGGGCGCCACCAGTCGATTTAAACATCTCCTACTGAGTTGCTTAAAATTGCATTTGTTATCTATGAAAAATATATCAGAAGCTATTCTCAACACATGAGCACCCAAGCTAACCAACCGAAATAAGGCAAAACGCGTAAGTGAAGAGAACGCACGGAGAAAGGTGAACCAAGACATGCATTTCGGTGGTTTTAGTTAAAGGAGGAAAGAGGATAGGGGTTCATGACTTATAGGGAAGAGATGGGAGAGAGGTAGAGATGTCAGAGAGCTGATGGGAGTGGGACGCGACAGGAGAGAGAGTGAGTGTAGCGACAGAGAAAATGTGAGAGAGAGGAGTGAGAGTTTTCTAGGTAATGATGAAGTGGCGGTGAGAGTAAGGAAAGAGAGATGTGACGTGGAGAGAGAAGAAGAGACGCAGGAGAGAGAGAGGAGAGTGATTTGGGAGGTTGTGTCGGATTGGGAGAGAGAAGGAAAACAGTGAGATAGAGGATGTGCGTGGAAAAAAAAGTGAGAAATGAAAGAAAGGGCGAGAGAGAGTAGGTATAATAATGAGGGATGGGATAGAAGTGAGGTACTGGTGATGTGACGGAAACCGAGAGAGAGAGAAAGAGTTATAGGGATGGTTGGGTGCAGAATTTTTGGGGGAAAGAGGAGAGAGCGCTGACGTGGCGCAAGGGAGAAGAGAGAGGGTGTAAGAATATTAATTGCGGAGAGAGAGTGTGACAGTGACAGAAGGAGAGAAAAAGAGGGAAGAGAGGGTGAGGTGGAGGTTGGGATTTTCTATGGATTCGATCTTTCTTGGTAGTTCGGGATCTGTACCATTATTCAAAGGATTTCGACCCGTTCTATAAAAAGGAGCTGGGTTTGGTCTCAGCGGAGGCCCCTAGGCAGCACTTCCTAAGGATGTCCGTTGGGGGTCTTCCGTCCCCTTTTATTTTATGTGATTTTGTGTGCGAACCCAACTTCAAGTCTGTGCCGACTCATCTTGACCCGCCACTCTTTGGTGCGAAATGTTTTATTGCAGATGATCTGGCGTGGTAGTGAGTGGTGTAGTGGGATGATTGTTATGGCCTAATTTATGGAACCTATCGTGTGGCTCGTTGCTACAAGGAACTAATATGACCCAATAGGTCTTGTTGTGTTGCAGTACGCTGTGTTGTATAGATCTTAGGAATTTGCAAGAGGTTATTGGGTTTAATAAGGTTAGGATCGTGTGAACTTGGCGCTGCACATCATTTTCGAACTTAAAAGTGGGTCATGTGACTCGCTGCATGTTTCCAAAATTAAATTTCGTTTATTAAAATTACTTAAATAGGTTTATTTAATAAAGAAAGATTAGTGGTGAATAGTATAAAATTGGTATGTAAATTTCTAGATGCATGATTTGTTCAAACGAGTAACTACATGTATCTTAATACACTTTTAACCATTTATATTTCTGTTTTAATTAAAATTTTACTGCATGAATTTACCTTCATCTCCATTTGATAATAAATGTTGTTGTATCTCGTGTTGGAGAAGTTTATGTGACATGGATTGTTATCCTAAAATTTAGTATTTGAAATTTATAAATATTTTAATTACGTGGTTAAATTTCAGAAGTGATCATATGAATTTTTAAATTTAATCAATTATGATTTTGTCTTAGCTTATATGTATATTATGTTATTTTTAATTATTTACTCCCTTATAGGCAAGGACTTATTAAATACATCTTCTTCTTCTTAATCATTCGAAATTTGTAAATTTCCATTTAAAAAGTCTTAAACGGTAGGTATTTCTATAAGCTAAATTAGAGTTAATATTTTAAATTAAGAGTAAATTTTATCATTGACAAGGTAATTATTTAATAAATCACTTGTTGAAAATGGTTGATTTTACACAAACAATGAACAAGTTGGCAGAACAATTCTTAGTCATCTCCAAAATTAGACACAAATAGAGAAAATAATTCGTATCTATCTCCCATATTTTCCTTCTTAAATTCTCATCAAGAGCTTTTAAGTCTCTATAGTTTGACATATTTCTACTATGTAATTCAGATTATTTCAGATTCGTAGAATTCTAAACGTAATACGCAATTACACGTAACAAAATTGATCATTTACATTGCGCTTAACTAAACGTAACCAAAATTCCTTGCGTCTTACGTTGCGTTAATAAACACAATCAAAATTTCTTGCTTTTAACGGTGCAACACGACAAAACGAAACACAAAACGTCAAAAATACAATGCATTGACAACCCTAATAACATTCAAATTTTTTTTCCCAAAACGAGAAATAAAAGCAAACATGCCGACATTCATAAAAAAAACATTTTGCACGGCCCATACAATCACAAAGCCCATGGGCCATTTTACAGAGCGTCAAAAAGGCATCTCTCGCTTTTAGCTCCAAACGGGATGTAACGCGTACTGAGGCTCGAGATCTAGAAAATTTCAATCTCTCACGTGGTCCACATGTTCTCTTATGAGATTACAGTTCATGCACCTTTTGCTCGCAACTTGCCAATGCTAAATGCACCTGGAAGTTTATCGTACGATTAAATCAATGAATCTGGTCGTACTTCCAGTGGTTAGGATTATATTGTACGTTGTATGCCATGTGTGAATAACATATTCTCATTGCGTGAGCCTACCTAATTCGGCCGCCTAGTTGGACCACCGAAATTAATCGCAAGCCTTAGAACTTGATCGAACGGCTGTATTGTAAAGTAGGACTCTTGGGACCACTTTGGTTTTCTCCCTCGACTAATATAAAATTCTATTCAAGTCCTTATTGAATTACGATTACGTTGCTACCCTCACATGTGAGCAATCATTGCCAATAATAAAACCTCTTTCTGGCTTCATACCAAAATCATCCAAGGGTATATCAGTAAATTCTAATAGTCTGTCAATTATATCCAAAAATAAGATTTGAAATAAAGTCAAATTATAAGGTCGACAGATCTGATTTTGCCCCCATTCTCGTCGATTTGCGAAATTTCCTTCGGATTAATCATTCAGTACTTCAAATTAGCTTTCGATTCGATTTTATCTCATCTCCAGCGTCCGATTGGTATAGATTTCTTCTCTTATTGTTCCTTCGATCAAATTCTAGGGTTAGGGTTTCGTACAACTTCGTAAACAAGTTTGACCTCGATTCGACCTCAAATCCTTCGACCTGGTTAGGGATAAATGTTTAAACTTTGTTTCATTACTTTTTCCTTGTGTTGTTGTGGTTAATTTCGTAATATGGCAAACCCTAAGCGCATATGAGTTTATCTTATTTTTTATTTATTTATATATCCCCTTTTTATTCTATATGCCGACCGAATACCTCATGAAGAACGAATTCGAGTTTAATTCATTCGAAATTTATATTGCATAAGGGTTAATGTCATAATTGCATAAATTGCTGGTACAGTAATATTATTGGGTAGAAGTCATATGGTTTCCTGTTTAATATTTTAGAACTTCTTTGTGCATCTTATATTGTGGTGCTTATATTTTGTTGATATTTATTAAGTCTTCACATAATCTGATTTATATTGCAAATGGAAGCTATGTTTTTGTATCCTCAGTACATGTCTGGTGACTAAAAAGTAATTGCAAATCCTCACTATTTAGTTCAATTGCAAATGTTGTACTTACTTTCATAATTAACAAAACTAATCAATGTTGTACTTTATAACATATTGAGATGATCAATGACTTGTGATTGATCTGTGTAACTGTGTGAGTGCATGCTAGGGGTTGTTTATTGATAGTCTCTTTATGACCTATGGTGCTAGTATAGAGGACTCATCTTCTTTAGGCCTTTGATTTGCCAGGATAAATATGGTGAACAATCAAAATGACTCTTCTTTTGCCCACGGCCACATTAATTCTGTTGGCTATGTGCATAAGGCTCTTGCCACATCACATGTTTCAGGTAGAAATACCATTCTCCCTTTTTGCCCATATTGAATGAGTTGCTATTTGGGTCATTGCTCATCTGTTCTTGTCTGAAAAAAGATAGCTCAAGGCATGATGTCTTTGGCACCTCTGGGGAAGATTTTACGCTTGATATTTTTAAAGAGAATGGAAAGAGATTCCCCTGTGATGTCAGTCCTGACAATGCTGGTTGTGAAGCAAAACGTGCGAGACAGATCAATAATATGGATTCGTTTCAGGGTTCACCTCTTTCAGGTTTGAAATCCAACTTTTTTCTTTTGTCCTTTTGTGTAGCTTTCATACTGTTAAACATATGATATATGGTGCTACTGCTAACTACTAACTGCTATGTTGTTGCTTTATCTTTAGATAAGGTGGCATGTAGTGGTAGCTATGACTTGCCTTGGACTAATTTGAGTTCGCCCGTTTGGGTGCCCACCTTTCCTAATTATTGTGACTATCAGACGGTAACTCGATGCAATAAGGTAAAAGAGATATGCTCTCCAGTTCGTGAACCCTCTCCATCTCATGAACACCTTTCCCATAAACCGGTTGCTATTGGGCCTGATCACCAAGCTCTTATTCCTGACTGGAACCCACCTTCAGTGAATGATTATGATGTTGACAGTGAGAAGTGGATTAGGTATTGTGTTTCACCAGTGCGCAACTTGGACCCTTTTCTAAGTGGCAATATATGTTGTAACTGCCTCGATGAGGGCTCTGTGAGATGTGTCAGACAGCATATAACAGAGGCTAGAGAGGATCTCAGAAGGGTGGCAGGGCAAGAAAAGTTTGAGAGATTGGGGTTATGTGATATAGGCGACGTAGTTTCACTAAAGTGGACAGCTGAAGAGGAGAAGCTGTTCCAAAAAGTGGTATCATCAAACCCTAAATCTATGGATAAAAATTTCTGGGATGATCTGCCACATGCATTTCCAAACAAGTCGAGTAGAGACTTGGTCAGCTATTATTTTAATGTGTTAATTTTGAGGAAGCGGGCTGGGCAAAACAGGTGGGACCCCACCCACGTTGACAGTGATGATGAGGAGTGGGAAGAACCTGAAAACAATTTGCAGGTTGATGAACAAGATGAAGAGGAGGAGGAAGAAGAAGAAGAAGAAGAAGAAGAAGAAGAAGAAGAAGAAGAAGAAGAAGAAGAAGATGAGCAAGAAAATGAATCTGCTATTGAGTCTCTGTCAGATCAGGATGGCTACATGTACAATAATGCATATGTAACAGAAGACAGTAGCGAGCAATCAGTAGAAGATGGATATTACCGAAGTGTTGTTGTTGGAGAGAGCAAGGAGGAAGAGCGTTACTTTGGTTTTGATATCCTTAATGAAGATGGAAACACAGACTCGTGCACATCTTTTGACGAGAACTTCAATTGTGTGGATGCAAATAATGGGTTCGGTGTTGTATCCCATGATGGAATTTTTGATGATCTGAAAGTCTGGGATACTAATTTTCTGAATGAAAATACTATAGATGACTTTTTGTCTACATGTAATGTTGTTGATGAGGTTCTAGGGATGGAGGCTTGGGATAACTATGACATTGGTGGTGACCAGACTTTCTAACTTCTGTAGCTATATAATAAAATGTAAATTCATCAATTTGATTCTTCTTGTAGTTCCTAGTATAGCAAATGTGATTTACAACTTTGTGTTGTAATGGCTCATTGTAGAATCACCATTTTTTGCAATGGTTCTTGAGAAACCTGAAATTAATTGTAATTGTAATTGTAGCTTTTCTTTGCAAAGTGATAGATAGGTTAATCTTTTCTCGTACCGAGATAAGAGAAATTGAATGTGCAAAAATTGGTTGGGTGTATGCCCATAGTGCCCTTCATGAAAATAGACAGAATTCCTTTTGAGTGCTTCATTTATGCATGTATAAGCATGTATAAGAACTTTCTATTGCTTCATTTTGAACTTGTGAAGCACGTTGATTTATCTTTGAGATCGAGTTTGTTAAAGATGTAAACGCTCATTGATTTTACCATTTTCCTGTTGGCAAAAATAGACAACTTTCGACAATGGGATCTATGACACTGTCGATCAAGCTAAGTAAATATATAAATGGCTCATGAAAGCTAGTCTGGGACAATTTCTAGTGACATCAATAGTTGAAATTCAAAACTTTTTCTTAGTTTTTGTAACCAGAAACCAGAAACCATGGTTCATGTTTCTTTCTTTATTAGCTGGAGTTTTGTTTATCCTTGAGAATATCACAACCAAAACGAAATATAAAGTCCCCCCTAGATAATACATCATATCAACGACAAATCTGATTGGATATTGCTTCGTTCATCATTTTTTGGAGTCTTGTTCCACGTCAGATTGATCCGTCTCAACTTGCAGGCTTGGCTGGCTTGCTGCTCTACCTGTAAAGGAATTGGGCTGAAATGCAACTGCAACAATTGAATTGGAACGCCAAACGGCCCAAGGTAGCATCAGGTGCACCTCTGTTGAAGCACAATTATGAGAGTTAATTAGAATAATGTTTCATACTAAATTTTTTATATTTCATTTTGTAGAACAAATACTACAATAAAAAAAAATTATGTAGAGGCTAGCTAGAGTGCTAGACAAATCACTATGGCTGTCAAATGTCCAAAACGGCAGCGGAACAAGGTTGTTCCGTTTTCGTTCCGTTTCGTTGACGGAACAAAAAAATTCTTCCATTTCCGTTCCGTTTCGCACGGAACAGCGATTTCCGCAAAAATTGCACTGAAATGGAACGGATTTCACTTCCGTTTATGTTTCACTGAGTTAAATGAAACAAAAAATCTCTTCCGTTTCTGTTCCGTTTTGGACGGAACGGAACGGAACGTCCGAAACGAAAGAATATTGACAGCCCTACAAATCACAAGACCGGTATTTTGACCGTAACAAATTTTTGTGGCTAATGATTTCCAACAAGGGAAGTAACACGCATGCGAGACGACAGCGAAGTCAGGCGGAAAGAAAAATCGCGCGAAGTCAGGGAAAAAGAAAAATCGCACTGTAGAATGAACAGTGCGAATGAACAGTAAAACCATCGCACAATGATATAGTTAGATAACAATATCAAATAAAAATATGTATATTTTATATTTCATTTTATAGAACAATTAAGTTGTGATATTTATCAACCCCGGTTTCAGGAAACAATTTCACAATCTGCCAAATTTTCCTTGTAGGTCTGATACTCCCTTCCAGTGATCCAGCCCGTAAAAGCCCAATAAACATCCAAAAGCTGTCTCTGTCTCTGATCTCTTGCTTTCGACTTTCGCTTTCCCTTACAGACTACAGTGGTTTTCTCGCTAAACCTCGCATCCGGCGGTTGCCCCCTCAGCGTTACTGGCTGCTGCGCGCCTTTCCCGCGCTGATTATTTCTTGAATTAGAAGTCCGTACGGCACAGAGGAGGAGTAACCTCACCTTCTCGCGTCGATTCTTCTCTCTCAAACCTGTTTCTCTCCATCTCCAGACCAGCAAGTATAGAGGTTTGGTTATTGCCTCAATAATATTTCCAGTTTTATGCGTTCCTGAACAAATTAATTTGAACCGTTTCCAATTTTGGCGCGTCAGATCTCAAACTTGAGTAATTACTACACAGATTTCCCATAATTCTTTATATTTTTGTTCAGATGACAAGTAGATCAAGTAATGGCTGGGGTTCACAGATGCATCAAGAGGTAAACAATTACTATGCACTTTCGATTCTCTGTTGCATTATTTTTGTTCTTTATTTTTCTACCGGTATCAATCAGGATTCCTAAATTGTGACTGGAAGATAGTTAATTGGGTTGGCGTTTAGGTAGTGATACAGTAGATGCCTTTTACATTTGTAACCTTTATATTCATCTCAGTTTCAAACTTTATATCTTCTGATCAGAACAATCACTGCAAATTAAAATTTTATCCAAACAGAGAATGGAGGCGAATGGAGTCTCGGCAACAAGTTCCTTCCAGAAGGATAAAAATTATATTGAGAAGCTGGAGAGAGAGTTAAAAAACTGTTACCAAGAGATAGGTCAGGAGACAATGTTATACATTTGTTATCTACTTTTGTTGCACTTTCTGAGATATTAAATTGCAGATTATTTGCACGACCAGTTAAATCTTAGGAGTTCAGAAGCTAGTTTCTTGGGGGAACATGTACAAAGCCTAGAAGAAAAACGCGAACTTGAAAAGGTAAATGAAAGATTGAGTCTGACGGAAAATGGGCTACAGCAATCAGAATTGCAATGCTTGGGTTTGGTGCACGAGTTAGAGTACAATGACGAGGAGTTGCAGAAGTCAGCATTGTTAGTACAAAAGCTTGAAATGGTATATTTGGATGCACAATGTGATGTTGAAAGTTTGAAGCTTGAATTGAATGAATTGGAGCAGCAATTATTTGAGTCAAGGGAAGCTATCAGCCAACTAGAGGCAGATAATAAGGAGTTGTATTTGTATAGGTTAGAAACTAGAAGGCTCTTCTCTACAGCTGAGACACAACTTGACACTTTATTAGAGAAATTGCGGGGACATCTGGGTGAGGAAGTTGACCAAGGGATGCTGTTTGAGACAAGCAAAGACTTTTGCTCCTCAAGTTATATGGGGTATGTGCATGAATTATTTCTGTCCTGATTAACGCTTTATTTAAGCTGGTCAATTGTTGTTCTTGTGTTTTGAAATGGCACATCTTTTCTTATCATAATATGAAGTATCCAGATAGTACTAATTTTTCTTCTATTTCTGAAGCATTTCTGACGAGCAATTGGGTTCACTGTTTTCAAGACTTGCAATTGTTGCCACATATGAAAAATATGTAGAAGTTGAGATGAAGAAGATGAGGGACAAGGTGAAGGAATCTGAAGCTTCGGTCAAGCAACTTAAGGTTTTCTTCTAATAACTTCATCAATTAAAAAATGCTGCATTAGGTGGTACATCTCATAATACTAAATGACACTTGAGACCTTATGTCTTGTTATCCCATTGAAATTTTGACTAGATGTACATGTTAAACTTTTTTGAGACCTAATTTGGCCATGGACAGTGGCACATGAAATAAAAAAATGGCTTCTGGTGGTATCAAGGGCTATTCTGGTAAAGACTATTAATCGCAGAGGTTACCCTTGTGAAGATGCCGAAATCCTGACGAACCAAATATATGACAATTACCATCCAAAAGCCTCGCTTATTTAATAAACCTGTCAGATCCCACACCAACCGGTTATTTATGTAATCTAACTGGTACAACATCATAGGTTGGAAATTAATCCTTACTGGTTTGATCATATCCGGCTCACATTCTATTATGGGACAGGAAGAGCTTCAAGATGAGAAGAGAAAGGCAAAGGAAGATGCAGAGGATCTGACTCAAGAAATGGCTGAACTGAGGTACCAGATTACCGGAATGCTTGATGAAGAATGTAAACATCGAGCTCTTATTGAGGAGGCTTCTATCAAACGAATTAAACAACTTGAGGAACAGGTAAGTTAGATATACAGCTTTTACATCTCCAGCTGAGGGAGAACATTTCGTCCAATATTACCTTTGTTTCTCAAATAATTCAGGTGTTGAAGGAGCAGAAGAAAGCTATTTCGGCCATAAAACGGTATCAAGGAGCACATGAGCTGGCAGAAAGGCAAACTCTTGAGATAAAGAGATTGAAGAGTGCAATAGAGGTTCCTCTATCGCTGTCCATGCATTTTCTTTGCACTTAACTCAGTTTTTGTTGTTTATCTATTACTCCTAGAATATAATATTGTCAATTCTTATTTCTGCAAAGAGCAACATAGGAATGGGTACTTCGACCATCTGAGAAAAGCTGGTTTACTGTATAAAATCCTAAACTAAGCATTGTTAAAATTAAAGAGAAATTTGCAGCCAGGTAAAACTTGGGTATGATAAGCAACCAAATATAACTTGTTTGAAGCTACAGTAAACACTGCACTTTATTGTGTCCCTGATTGGAGTTGTATTAACTATTAAGTTCATAATAGAGATGAGTATCTCGTTGTACTCTTAATCTTTACAGTTTTATTTTAGGAAGACATTCAAGTACATATTTTCTAATATTATTTTTCTTATATCTTCATACCTTAGAAACTTCATTCCGAGGACCCTTGTAGAGGTAAGAAAATTGAGTCTTGCACTTGTGGCTTCTGCGCAGTTTCTTCAGAACAGCCAGATTCTTTGTCAAACGGGCCAAGAAGTTCTGAATTGTCACAAGCTCTTGTAAAATGGCACTCTTGTGCTAATTCTGACAATGAAGGAAAATATACCTAAAAATAATGTAGGTCAAAAATGTATATAACAACATTCTGGATCTCCTTTTTGCTAATGGGAATGGGGATTCTGTTATTTATTCTTTTTTTCTTTGATAAATTTTGAGGTTCTGTGTGTAGTCAAAAGGTTTATTTGATTATTTTTTTTAAACTAGTCCAAGGTTAATCTAGAAATCCATTCTGTTACAATCTATTTGTTTTGTTTCAGCAGCTATCTGTTTGTTATATGGTTTCAGAATCTGTCCAGTTCCAGTGTTCTGATAATCTGATGCGAGTAGTCCTCTACTAGTTCAATATGGGGCAAACGTTCCCCAACCTAATCTTACACCTTTTCCTCATTTTGATGGTGTGATTTTTCTGTGTGTACAATCAGACGGTGATGGATCGTTATGATTTCGTCCTAATGGAGGTTGATAGTTAATGTACTCGATCACAAGCAGCAGCCGTAGGTGAGATTGGAACCAGCATGGAGAGCAGAGACCGTAGGGAAGTGCGTGCCGTTTATCCAGCTGCTCCGTGCAGTGGTTGGTTTAGGCGTATGTACTGTTCTCGACATATAATAAGGTAATAATTTGTTGCTGTGAAATATGAAATTACAATAGCATGTAGCGTGTTATGAAGTGACAAAAGAAAATTATATGTTAAATAAAGTGCTATCGGCCGAAGAAGATAAGACTGAGATCGACAAGTTGCACTACATGCCATGTTGCAATTGTTTGCGACAGGTTAGTCAGTCGGGACAATATAGTGCAGAATTTGTGAACTGATGCATCATGCATGTTCGGAGATTATAAGTTGAAAAGACAGGTCGCCTAGTTAATTCGCTCATCTTCACATGAAAAACCAGTAAACCATTTTGCGATTAATTTGCTTTGCAATTTGCATAGCTAGTAAGCTACACTACCTATTACTAACTAAATGTTGGTTTCATTTTTAATAACTAAAAGCAATGTTAACGTTCAAAAAGTGTTTGCTCCTCGTGTCTCACCGTATCAGATTCTCACTCAGGCAACAATCGTCAACAAGTTAATCGCAAAATGAGGGAGGGAGGGAATGAGAAGAATGAGAATGAGAATCGAAGTACAAAATTTGAGAAATAAATTACCTCTGTAACATTATTTTTTTTTTCTCTTTGGGTTCTTCTTCCCCTCTAACACTACGAGTATTTTTATTATCGTGGCTTTAAACCTCGTAAAACCATTCTCAGAAGAAAAAAAAATGTGTGAACAAAAACTTGAATCATGGTGTGCTGAAAGCGATACAGTGGTAAAGGATAAAAATCCGAGCTATATTGAAGCAACGGTCGGACAGGTAACCATTCTGAGTATCTGACCAAAAACAAATATATAGTTATGTAACTTTGTATTATAGAAACTTGAAACAGAAATTAGCATTTGTAATTTTGTATGTAAAAAACAAAGACAGCCTCTGTTTTTATTTTTGTTTTGTGCGACATTTGTAACTTTTCATGCTCAAGATATAATTGTAAATTCAAATTAAAGAAACTGAAGAAAAATATGAGCAGTCTCTTATTATTATACACTCAGCTTAAACAGATTGAAAGGAAATACGCACCTATTAGGAGTCGATGATTTAAAATTTATATATTTTTTTTCTATGTATCAATGATCACTAGCAAAGAAGGATCAACTTCTAAATTTGAGAATATTAAATATAATTAAACAAAAGTTTGAACTTGTAAAGAATGTGAACTTCAAGTACATGAACTTTGCATTAATAATTTTAAGCTATGTGAAAATGTTAAACAAGTGAAATTAAATAAATTGACATTTGGCGATCCGATTCCGTCTTTTAGAGAATCATTTAGGTCTCTATTTTCACGAAGAGAAGTTGTGTCGCTTGAAATCGTACCGGATCTGTGAATTGGAAATTACAAATCCTCTTTAGCTGTATTTGAGGGTTTCATATTATACTTATTCAGAGAAGAGAAGATGACAAGAGAGGAGAAAGACAGCAGCGACAAATATGCAGAAATTACTTTCCCAGTCATTCCCCACGTGTCACAATCCCACGTATGCTTTACTTGTCAATTTCTGTGAAAAATTAACAAGTAGAACCCAAACTAAATAAAAATACCTTGTCTCTCCACCTCCCCAATTTTGCTTTTGCAAATGCTCTTCGCGCATCCGATTTCCCAGCTGTGCCTCCTCCTCCAGCTCCGCCTCCTTTATCCCAACACCGCCGCTACAATTCACCTCACACCTCCGCCGCCGCCGCTGCGACGGCGCAGTCAGTGGAGAAGAAGATGCAGCTGCGGATCTCCCCCAGCATGAGGAGCATCACCATCTCCAATGGCGTCGTCGATTCCATGAAGCTTCGTGTCGCCCCCGCACCTCCTCTGTTGCCACATCATCCCCCGCATCATCACACCTCTGCTGCTACCTCACTCTTCTCCTATCGCTCGCTCTTCTATTTTGTCCTCTTTTGCGCCTTCCTCCTCCCTTTTATTTTCATCCGGACTGCTCTTGTCACGCTCGAGGGCCTCGAGTGCTCCTCCCTTGGTGAGAACTCGCTCTAACTAGTTTTTCTGAGCAATCTGTTAGCCCTAGAATTTAGTAATCGCCCGCATTGTGTCTGGGAGAGAATATTTACAGTTACCTCTATATCATGTTAATTCAAAATTGATATCGAGCTATAAAGCTATTAGGAGATAACCTGGACTCGTTTTTAGATTAGTACCATTGTATATTTCAAGCATCTACAACTGTTAATGGCCCATGCTGCAATTGTTCAATTGGTATAGATTTACAAACGGAGAAAAGAAAACTGATTCCAGCAATGCAGTTCTTTGCATATTCATTTGGCATTTGGTTTCTCGATGGTGAGTGATTATTCTCTGAAATTGAATCGTTTTTCCCTCTGTGAAGAATTGTTATAGTTTGGTTTTTGGTTTGATATAAAACTTCCTTTCGACAAATTCACTGGAAAGTCACTCGTTTTCCCCAGCGGAATCCTTAGTATTTATTACATAGTAATGTCCCTGGAAACATGAATTGCCGGGGATATTCCTAAAAACCACCAATTCATTATATGTCCCTGCAGAACTAGTAATGTACCATCGATACCCTACCGGTACTTGGTCATCATTTTTGTTAGCTTAATAACATCAGTAGCCAGATTTAGTTGCGAAAGATAAGAAAGACTTTGTTGTTGCAAATAATTAGTTTATATATTCATAGAATAGAGATGAAGAGGGTTTCAGTCATACTTTGGTGTCTTTGCAGTACCCATAATATTTCTGTCTTTTGTAAGAGTATATAGTTGAGGTGTTGCAGGAGTACATATGAAATTGCAACATTATGCAACATGTATTACTGTTACTGAAACTAAATTATTTTTCTACTTTTAAGAATGTTTCAAAAGGCATATTGGACCTAGCATCTTTGGCAAAAGCAATAGCAATTCTAAGGTAAAGAAGATACAAAAATCTTCAATTAGCCTTTTATTTTTTGCTTAACTAATTTAGCTGATTATATTTTGGTTAATTGTATGGATAACTGAGCAGAAACTAGTGAAAGAACTGTATGAGGTTCTTCATAAAGTTGACGAACAGGAAGTTCCAATTCCAGAAAATTTACCCGATACATTCCACGAGTTTATGTCTGAAATGAAGAACAACAAATATGATGCTAGAACCTTTGCTGTGAGGCTGAAAGCTACGGTATGGACATCCTCTTTAGTTATGTGAATTCATTGGAGAAGTTCATATATACAAGAACCAAACTAATGGTTTCACCAGACAACATAATTCAGTAGGGTATTGACCATCTTACTAGTAACAGCATCTTACCAACCAAAATGCATCTAACTTGAGACTTAAATATTTGATAAACTGATGTGAGCAGTCTCTTATTTGATTATTTCTTATTATACCCCTTCAGATGGAAAACATGAATAAAGAGAGAAAAAAATCCAGACTCTCAAAGCAACTATTCAAGCACTACGCTGCAAGTGCAGTACCAAGATGCATCCACTGCCTCTCTCTTCGTCTGACAGATGAATACTCCTCCAATGCACATGCTAGGAAACAACTGCCACCACCTGAGCTCCTCCCGATCCTCTCAGATAACACATACCACCACATAGTCCTTGCCACCGACAACATCCTTGCTGCATCAGTTGTTGTATCGTCAGCCATTCAGTCTTCAGAAAATACCAAAAGAATGGTGTTTCATATAATAACTGATAAAAAAACGTATCCTGGAATGCATTCATGGTTTGCATTGAATCCCATCTCACCAGCTATCATAGAAGTGAAGAGTGTTCACCAGTTTAGCTGGTTGACTAGAGAGAATGTGCCAGTTTTGGAGGCCCTGGAGAACCACCATTTTGTGAGGAGTCATTATCATGGGAATCGTGCTTCTGCAATCAGTGGGGGTGATGATCCTAGGGCTTTTGCTTCGAAACTCCAGGCCAGGAGCCCAATGTATATATCTCTTCTCAATCATCTGAGGATATTTCTTCCTGAGGTACCACTTAGTTTTTGCTACTTTGGCAATTTATAGACTATACTTGTAAGTGGTAGATGCTATAGTTTAATTGTTTGATATTATACTTCAGTTTAAATCTCCACATGTTTCTATGATAGTTGCATCAATGATCCACAGGTATGCGACTTCATTGACCAATATCTGAATATTTTTGCTTGAAACGGCAACCTGCCCAGCATACTAAGCAAGCTTAATTTTTTCCCCTTTTAACTTGGATCAATTGTGCGCCAGTCAATAGAACCAGTACAGAGAGTACCAAAGTACTATGTTAATTGACAC
>CAXKVX010002879.1:0-33196 GCA_964058865.1 Eleocharis quinqueflora | reverse complement strand
AAACACTTCTCTTAGAAGCATAAATGCTTTTTGGTGTTTTCTTGATTGGTCACCATTCATAAATGAAGTACTCTCATCAGAAACATTTCTGATAAAAGTATAAGTGCTTTGTGGTGTTTTCTTTAATGCTTATCACCCATAAATGAAGTACTTTGAAAAGAAACACTTCTCATAGAAGCATAAATGCTTTGTGGTGTTTTCTTGATTAGTCACCATTCATAAATGAAGTACTCTCATTAGAAACATTTCTCATAAAAGTATAAGTGCTTTGTGGTGTTTTCTTGAATGGTTATCACCCATAAATGAAGTACTTTGGTTAGAAACACTTCTCATTGAAGCATAAATGCTTTGTGGTGTTTTCTTGATTGGTTACCACCCATAAATGAAGAGCTCTGAATAGAAATATTTTTCATAGAAGTATAAGTGCTTTGTGGTGATTTCTTCAAAGGTTATCACCCATAAATGAAGTACTTTGATAACAAACACTTCTCTTAGAAGCATAAATGCTTTTTGGTGTTTTCTTGATTGGTCACCACCCATAAATGAAGAGCTCTGAATAGAAATATTTTTCATAGAAGTATAAGTGCTTTGTGGTGATTTCTTCAAAGGTTATCACCCATAAATGAAGTACTTTGAAAAAAACACTTCTCATAGAAGCATAAATGCTTTGTGGTGTTTTCTTGATTAGTCACCATTCATAAATGAAGTACTCTCATTAGAAACATTTCTCATAAAAGTATAAGTGCTTTGTGGTGTTTTCTTGAATGATTATCACCCATAAATGAAGTACTTTGAATAGAAACACTTCTCATAGAAGCATATATGCTTTGTGGTGTTTTCTTGATTGGTCAACATTCATAATGAAGTACTCTGATTAGAAACACTTCGCATAGAAGTACAAGTGCTATGTGGTGTTTTCTTGAATGGTTATCACCCATAAATGAAATACATTGGTTAGAAACACTTCTCATAGAAGCATAAATGCTTTGTGGAGTTTTCTTGATTGATTACCACCCATAAATGAAGAACTCTGATTAGAAAGACATCTCATAAGTGCTTTGTGGTGTTTCCTTGAATGGTTATCAACTATAAATGAAGTACTTTGATAAGAAACACTTCTCATTGAAGCATAAATGATTTGTGATGTTTTCTTGATTTGTTACCACCCATAAATGAAGAACTCTGATTAGAGAGACTTCTCATAGAAGTATAAGTGCTTTGTGGTGTTTTCTTCAAATGGTTATCACTCATAAATGAAGTACTTTGATAAGAAACACTTCTCATAGAAGCATAAATGCTTTGTGGTGTTTTCTTGATTGGTCACCATTCATAAATGAAGTACTCTCATTAGAAACATTTCTTATAAAAGTATAAGTGCTTTGTGGTATTTTTTCTTGAGTGGTTATCACCCATAAATGAAGTACTCTGATTAGAAGGACTTCTCATCGAAATATAAGTACTTTGTGGTGTTTTCTTCAATGGTTATCACCCATAACAAAGTACTAATATTAGAAACACTTCTCATAGAAGCATTAATGCTTTGTGGTATTCTCTTGATTGGTGACCATCCATAAATGAAGTACTCTGATGAGAAACACTTCTCATCGAAATATAAGTACTTTGTGGTGTTTTCTTGAATGGTTATGACCCATAAATGAAGTACTTTGATTAGAAACACTTCTCATAGAAGCATAAATGCTATGTGAAGTTTTCTTTATTGGTTAACATTCATAAATGAAGTACTCCGATTAGAAACACTTCTCGTAGATGTATAAGTGCTTTGTGGTGTTTTCTTGAATGGTTATCACCCATAAATATAATACTTTGGTTAGAAACACTTCTCATAGAAGTATAAATGCTTTGTGGTATTTTCTTGATTGGTTACCACCCATAAATGAAGAACAATGATTAGAAACACTTCACATAGAAATATTAGTGCTTTGTGATGTTTTCTTGAATGGTTATCACCCATAAATGAAGTACTTTGGTTAGAAACACTTCTCATTGAAGCATAAATGCTTTGTGGTGTTTTCTTGATTGGTTACCACCCATAAATGAAGAGCTCTGAATAGAAATATTTTTCATAGAAGTATAAGTGCTTTGTGGTGATTTCTTCAAAGGTTATCACCCATAAATGAAGTACTTTGAAAAGAAACACTTCTCATAGAAGCATAAATGCTTTGTGGTATTTTCTTGATTGGTTACCACCCATAAATGAAGAACAATGATTAGAAACACTTCACATAGAAATATTAGTGCTTTGTGATGTTTTCTTGAATGGTTATCACCCATAAATGAAGTACTTTGGTTAGAAACACTTCTCATTGAAGCATAAATGCTTTGTGGTGTTTTCTTGATTGGTTACCACCTATAAATGAAGAGCTCTGAATAGAAATATTTTTCATAGAAGTATAAGTGCTTTGTGGTGATTTCTTCAAAGGTTATCACCCATAAATGAAGTACTTTGATAACAAACACTTCTCTTAGAAGCATAAATGCTTTTTGGTGTTTTCTTGATTGGTCACCATTCATAAATGAAGTACTCTCATCAGAAACATTTCTGATAAAAGTATAAGTGCTTTTTGTGGTGTTTTCTTTAATGCTTATCACCCATAAATGAAGTACTTTGAAAAGAAACACTTCTCATAGAAGCATAAATGCTTTGTGGTGTTTTCTTGATTAGTCACCATTCATAAATGAAGTACTCTCATTAGAAACATTTCTCATAAAAGTATAAGTGCTTTGTGGTGTTTTCTTGAATGATTATCACCCATAAATGAAGTACTTTGAATAGAAACACTTCTCATAGAAGCATATATGCTTTGTGGTGTTTTCTTGATTGGTCAACATTCATAATGAAGTACTCTGATTAGAAACACTTCGCATAGAAGTACAAGTGCTATGTGGTGTTTTCTTGAATGGTTATCACCCATAAATGAAATACATTGGTTAGAAACACTTCTCATAGAAGCATAAATGCTTTGTGGAGTTTTCTTGATTGATTACCACCCATAAATGAAGAACTCTGATTAGAAAGACATCTCATAAGTGCTTTGTGGTGTTTCCTTGAATGGTTATCAACTATAAATGAAGTACTTTGATAAGAAACACTTCTCATTGAAGCATAAATGATTTGTGATGTTTTCTTGATATGTTACCACCCATAAATGAAGAACTCTGATTAGAGAGACTTCTCATAGAAGTATAAGTGCTTTGTGGTGTTTTTTCTTCAAATGGTTATCACTCATAAATGAAGTACTTTGATAAGAAACACTTCTCATAGAAGCATAAATGCTTTGTGGTGTTTTCTTGATTGGTCACCATTCATAAATGAAGTACTCTCATTAGAAACATTTCTTATAAAAGTATAAGTGCTTTGTGGTATTTTTTCTTGAGTGGTTATCACCCATAAATGAAGTACTCTGATTAGAAGGACTTCTCATCGAAATATAAGTACTTTGTGGTGTTTTCTTCAATGGTTATCACCCATAACAAAGTACTAATATTAGAAACACTTCTCATAGAAGCATTAATGCTTTGTGGTATTCTCTTGATTGGTGACCATCCATAAATGAAGTACTCTGATGAGAAACACTTCTCATCGAAATATAAGTACTTTGTGGTGTTTTCTTGAATGGTTATGACCCATAAATGAAGTACTTTGATTAGAAACACTTCTCGTAGAAGCATAAATGCTATGTGAAGTTTTCTTTATTGGTTAACATTCATAAATGAAGTACTCCGATTAGAAACACTTCTCGTAGATGTATAAGTGCTTTGTGGTGTTTTCTTGAATGGTTATCACCCATAAATATAATACTTTGGTTAGAAACACTTCTCATAGAAGTATAAATGCTTTGTGGTATTTTCTTGATTGGTTACCACCCATAAATGAAGAACAATGATTAGAAACACTTCACATAGAAATATTAGTGCTTTGTGATGTTTTCTTGAATGGTTATCACCCATAAATGAAGTACTTTGGTTAGAAACACTTCTCATTGAAGCATAAATGATTTGTGATGTTTTCTTGATTTGTTACCACCCATAAATGAAGAACTCTGATTAGAGAGACTTCTCATAGAAGTATAAGTGCTTTGTGGTGTTTTCTTCAAATGGTTATCACTCATAAATGAAGTACTTTGATAAGAAACACTTCTCATAGAAGCATAAATGATTTGTGGTGTTTTCTTGATTGGTCACCATTCATAAATGAAGTACTCTCATTAGAAACATTTCTTATAAAAGTATAAGTGCTTTGTGGTATTTTTTCTTTAGTGGTTATCACCCATAAATGAAGTACTCTGATTAGAAGGACTTCTCATCGAAATATAAGTACTTTGTGGTGTTTTCTTCAATGGTTATCACCCATAACAAAGTACTAATATTAGAAACACTTCTCATAGAAGCATTAATGCTTTGTGGTATTCTCTTGATTGGTGACCATCCATAAATGAAGTACTCTGATGAGAAACACTTCTCATCGAAATATAAGTACTTTGTGGTGTTTTCTTGAATGGTTATGACCCATAAATGAAGTACTTTGATTAGAAACACTTCTCATAGAAGCATAAATGCTATGTGAAGTTTTCTTTATTGGTTAACATTCATAAATGAAGTACTCCGATTAGAAACACTTCTCGTAGATGTATAAGTGCTTTGTGGTGTTTTCTTGAATGGTTATCACCCATAAATATAATACTTTGGTTAGAAACACTTCTCATAGAAGTATAAATGCTTTGTGGTATTTTCTTGATTGGTTACCACCCATAAATGAAGAACAATGATTAGAAACACTTCACATAGAAATATTAGTGCTTTGTGATGTTTTCTTGAATGGTTATCACCCATAAATGAAGTACTTTGGTTAGAAACACTTCTCATTGAAGCATAAATGCTTTGTGGTGTTTTCTTGATTGGTTACCACCCATAAATGAAGAGCTCTGAATAGAAATATTTTTCATAGAAGTATAAGTGCTTTGTGGTGATTTCTTCAAAGGTTATCACCCATAAATGAAGTACTTTGATAACAAACACTTCTCATAGATGCATAAATGCTTTTTGGTGTTTTCTTGATTGGTCACCATTCATAAATGAAGTACTCTCATTAGAAACATTTCTGATAAGAGTATAAGTGCTTTGTGGTGTTTTCTTTAATGCTTATCACCCATAAATGAAGTACTTTGAAAAGAAACACTTCTCATAGAAGCATAAATGCTTTGTGGTGTTTTCTTGATTAGTCACCATTCATAAATGAAGTACTCTCATTAGAAACATTTCTCATAAAAGTATAAGTGCTTTGTGGTGTTTTCTTGAATGATTATCACCCATAATGAAGTACTTTGAATAGAAACACTTCTCATAGAAGCATATATGCTTTGTGGTGTTTTCTTGATTGGTCAACATTCATAATGAAGTACTCTGATTAGAAACACTTCGCATAGAAGTACAAGTGCTATGTGGTGTTTTCTTGAATGGTTATCACCCATAAATGAAATACATTGGTTAGAAACACTTCTCATAGAAGCATAAATGCTTTGTGGAGTTTTCTTGATTGATTACCACCCATAAATGAAGAACTCTGATTAGAAAGAAATCTCATGATTGCTTTGTGGTGTTTCCTTGAATGGTTATCAACTATAAATGAAGTACTTTGATAAGAAACACTCCTCATTGAAGCATAAATGATTTGTGATGTTTTCTTGATTTGTTACCACCCATAAATGAAGAACTCTGATTAGAGAGACTTCTCATAGAAGTATAAGTGCTTTGTGGTGTTTTCTTCAAATGGTTATCACTCATAAATGAAGTACTTTGATAAGAAACACTTCTCATAGAAGCATAAATGATTTGTGGTGTTTTCTTGATTGGTCACCATTCATAAATGAAGTACTCTCATTAGAAACATTTCTTATAAAAGTATAAGTGCTTTGTGGTATTTTTTCTTGAGTGGTTATCACCCATAAATGAAGTACTCTGATTAGAAGGACTTATCATCGAAATATAAGTACTTTGTGGTGTTTTCTTCAATGGTTATCACCCATAACAAAGTACTAATATTAGAAACACTTCTCATAGAAGCATTAATGCTTTGTGGTATTCTCTTGATTGGTGACCATCCATAAATGAAGTACTCTGATGAGAAACACTTCTCATCGAAATATAAGTACTTTGTGGTGTTTTCTTGAATGGTTATGACCCATAAATGAAGTACTTTGATTAGAAACACTTCTCATAGAAGCATAAATGCTATGTGAAGTTTTCTTTATTGGTTAACATTCATAAATGAAGTACTCCGATTAGAAACACTTCTCGTAGATGTATAAGTGCTTTGTGGTGTTTTCTTGAATGGTTATCACCCATAAATATAATACTTTGGTTAGAAACACTTCTCATAGAAGTATAAATGCTTTGTGGTATTTTCTTGATTGGTTACCACCCATAAATGAAGAACAATGATTAGAAACACTTCACATAGAAATATTAGTGCTTTGTGATGTTTTCTTGAATGGTTATCACCCATAAATGAAGTACTTTGGTTAGAAACACTTCTCATTGAAGCATAAATGCTTTGTGGTGTTTTCTTGATTGGTTACCACCCATAAATGAAGAGCTCTGAATAGAAATATTTTTCATAGAAGTATAAGTGCTTTGTGGTGATTTCTTCAAAGGTTATCACCCATAAATGAAGTACTTTGATAACAAACACTTCTCATAGATGCATAAATGCTTTTTGGTGTTTTCTTGATTGGTCACCATTCATAAATGAAGTACTCTCATTAGAAACATTTCTGATAAGAGTATAAGTGCTTTGTAGTGTTTTCTTTAATGCTTATCACCCATAAATGAAGTACTTTGAAAAGAAACACTTCTCATAGAAGCATAAATGCTTTGTGGTGTTTTCTTGATTAGTCACCATTCATAAATGAAGTACTCTCATTAGAAACATTTCTCATAAAAGTATAAGTGCTTTGTGGTGTTTTCTTGAATTATTATCACCCATAAATGAAGTACTTTGAATAGAAACACTTCTCATAGAAGCATATATGCTTTGTGGTGTTTTCTTGATTGGTCAACATTCATAATGAAGTACTCTGATTAGAAACACTTCGCATAGAAGTACAAGTGCTATGTGGTGTTTTCTTGAATGGTTATCACCCATAAATGAATTACATTGGTTAGAAACACTTCTCATAGAAGCATAAATGCTTTGTGGAGTTTTCTTGATTGATTACCACCCATAAATGAAGAACTCTGATTAGAAAGACATCTCATAAGTGCTTTGTGGTGTTTCCTTGAATGGTTATCAACTATAAATGAAGTACTTTGATAAGAAACACTTCTCATTGAAGCATAAATGATTTGTGATGTTTTCTTGATTTGTTACCACCCATAAATGAAGAACTCTGATTAGAGAGACTTCTCATAGAAGTATAAGTGCTTTGTGGTGTTTTCTTCAAATGGTTATCACTCATAAATGAAGTACTTTGATAAGAAACACTTCTCATAGAAGCATAAATGATTTGTGGTGTTTTCTTGATTGGTCACCATTCATAAATGAAGTACTCTCATTAGAAACATTTCTTATAAAAGTATAAGTGCTTTGTGGTATTTTTTCTTGAGTGGTTATCACCCATAAATGAAGTACTCTGATTAGAAGGACTTCTCATCGAAATATAAGTACTTTGTGGTGTTTTCTTCAATGGTTATCACCCATAACAAAGTACTAATATTAGAAACACTTCTCATAGAAGCATTAATGCTTTGTGGTATTCTCTTGATTGGTGACCATCCATAAATGAAGTACTCTGATGAGAAACACTTCTCATCGAAATATAAGTACTTTGTTGTGTTTTCTTGAATGGTTATGACCCATAAATGAAGTACTTTGATTAGAAACACTTCTCGTAGAAGCATAAATGCTATGTGAAGTTTTCTTTATTGGTTAACATTCATAAATGAAGTACTCCGATTAGAAACACTTCTCGTAGATGTATAAGTGCTTTGTGGTGTTTTCTTGAATGGTTATCACCCATAAATATAATACTTTGGTTAGAAACACTTTTCATAGAAGTATAAATGCTTTGTGGTATTTTCTTGATTGGTTACCACCCATAAATGAAGAACAATGATTAGAAACACTTCACATAGAAATATTAGTGCTTTGTGATGTTTTCTTGAATGATTATTACCCATAAATGAAGTACTTTGGTTAGAAACACTTCTCATTGAAGCATAAATGATTTGTGATGTTTTCTTGATTTGTTACCACCCATAAATGAAGAACTCTGATTAGAGAGACTTCTAATAGAAGTATAAGTGCTTTGTGGTGTTTTCTTCAAATGGTTATCACGCATAAATGAAGTACTTTCATAAGAAACACTTCTCATAGAAGCATAAAACCTTTGTGGTGTTTTCTTGATTGGTCACCATTCATAAATGAAGTACTCTCATTAGAAACATTTCTTATAAAAGTATAAGTGCTTTGTGGTATTTTTTCTTGAGTGGTTATCACCCATAAATGAAGTACTCTGATTAGAAGGACTTCTCATCGAAATATAAGTACTTTGTGGTGTTTTCTTGAATGGTTATCACCCATAAAAAAGTACTTATATTAGAAACACTTCTCATAGAAGCATTAATGCTATCTGGTATTCTCTTGATTGGTGACCATCCATAAATGAAGTACTCTGATGAGAAACACTTCTCATCGAAATATAAGTACTTTGTGGTGTTTTCTTGAATGGTTATCACCCATAAATGAAGTACTTTGGTTAGAAACACTTCTCATTGAAGCATAAATGCTTTGTGGTGTTTTCTTGATTGGTTACCACCCATAAATGAAGAGCTCTGAATAGAAATATTTTTCATAGAAGTATAAGTGCTTTGTGGTGATTTCTTCAAAGGTTATCACCCATAAATGAAGTACTTTGATAACAAACACTTCTCATAGATGCATAAATGTTTTTTGGTGTTTTCTTGATTGGTCACCATTCATAAATGAAGTACTCTCATTAGAAACATTTCTGATAAAAGTATAAGTGCTTTGTGGTGTTTTCTTTAATGCTTATCACCCATAAATGAAGTACTTTGAAAAGAAACACTTCTCATAGAAGCATAAATGCTTTGTGGTGTTTTCTTGATTAGTCACCATTCATAAATGAAGTACTCTCATTAGAAACATTTCTCATAAAAGTATAAGTGCTTTGTGGTGTTTTCTTGAATGATTATCACCCATAATGAAGTACTTTGAATAGAAACACTTCTCATAGAAGCATATATGCTTTGTGATGTTTTCTTGATTGGTCAACATTCATAATGAAGTACTCTGATTAGAAACACTTCGCATAGAAGTACAAGTGCTATGTGGTGTTTTCTTGAATGGTTATCACACATAAATGAAATACTTTGGTTAGAAACACTTCTCATAGAAGCATAAATGCTTTGTGGAGTTTTCTTGATTGATTACCACCCATAAATGAAGAACTCTGATTAGAAAGAAATCTCATAATTGCTTTGTGATGTTTTCTTGAATGGTTATCACCCATAAATGAAGTACTTTGGTTAGAAACACTTCTCATTGAAGCATAAATGATTTGTGATGTTTTCTTGATTTGTTACCACCCATAAATGAAGAACTCTGATTAGAGAGACTTCTCATAGAAGTATAAGTGCTTTGTGGAGTTTTCTTCAAATGGTTATCACTCATAAATGAAGTACTTTGATAAGAAACACTTCTCATAGAAGCATAAATGATTTGTGGTGTTTTCTTGATTGGTCACCATTCATAAATGAAGTACTCTCATTATAAACATTTCTTATAAAAGTATAAGTGCTTTGTGGTATTTTTTCTTGAGTGGTTATCACCCATAAATGAAGTACTCTGATTAGAAGGACTTCTCATCGAAATATAAGTACTTTGTGGTGTTTTCTTGAATGGTTATCACCCATAAAAAAGTACTTATATTAGAAACACTTCTCATAGAAGCATTAATGCTATCTGGTATTCTCTTGATTGGTGACCATCCATAAATGAAGTACTCTGATGAGAAACACTTCTCATCGAAATATAAGTACTTTGTGGTGTTTTCTTGAATGGTTATGACCCATAAATGAAGTACTTTGATTAGAAACACTTCTCGTAGAAGCATAAATGCTATGTGAAGTTTTCTTTATTGGTTAACATTCATAAATGAAGTACTCCGATTAGAAACACTTCTCGTAGATGTATAAGTGCTTTGTGGTGTTTTCTTGAATGGTTATCACCCATAAATATAATACTTTGGTTAGAAACAATTCTCATAGAAGTATAAATGCTTTGTGGTATTTTCTTGATTGGTTACCACCCATAAATGAAGAACAATGATTAGAAACACTTCACATAGAAATATTAGTGCTTTGTGATGTTTTCTTGAATGGTTATCACCCATAAATGAAGTACTTTGGTTAGAAACACTTCTCATTGAAGCATAAATGCTTTGTGGTGTTTTCTTGATTGGTTACCACCCATAAATGAAGAGCTCTGAATAGAAATATTTTTCATAGAAGTATAAGTGCTTTGTGGTGATTTCTTCAAAGGTTATCACCCATAAATGAAGTACTTTGATAACAAACACTTCTCATAGATGCATAAATGCTTTTTGGTGTTTTCTTGATTGGTCACCATTCATAAATGAAGTACTCTCATCAGAAACATTTCTGATAAAAGTATAAGTGCTTTGTGGTGTTTTCTTTAATGCTTATCACCCATAAATGAAGTACTTTGAAAAGAAACACTTCTCATAGAAGCATAAATGCTTTGTGGTGTTTTCTTGATTAGTCACCATTCATAAATGAAGTACTCTCATTAGAAACATTTCTCATAAAAGTATAAGTGCTTTGTGGTGTTTTCTTGAATGATTATCACCCATAAATGAAGTACTTTGAATAGAAACACTTCTCATAGAAGCATATATGCTTTGTGGTGTTTTCTTGATTGGTCAACATTCATAATGAAGTACTCTGATTAGAAACACTTCGCATAGAAGTACAAGTGCTATGTGGTGTTTTCTTGAATGGTTATCACCCATAAATGAAATACATTGGTTAGAAACACTTCTCATAGAAGCATAAATGCTTTGTGGAGTTTTCTTGATTGATTACCACCCATAAATGAAGAACTCTGATTAGAAAGACATCTCATAAGTGCTTTGTGGTGTTTCCTTGAATGGTTATCAACTATAAATGAAGTACTTTGATAAGAAACACTTCTCATTGAAGCATAAATGATTTGTGATGTTTTCTTGATTTGTTACCACCCATAAATGAAGAACTCTGATTAGAGAGACTTCTCATAGAAGTATAAGTGCTTTGTGGTGTTTTCTTCAAATGGTTATCACTCATAAATGAAGTACTTTGATAAGAAACACTTCTCATAGAAGCATAAATGCTTTGTGGTGTTTTCTTGATTGGTCACCATTCATAAATGAAGTACTTTTATTAGAAACACTTCTCATAGAAGCATAAATGCTATTTGATGTTTTCTTTATCGGTTAACATTCATAAATGAAGTACTCCGATTAGAAACACTTCTCGTAGATGTATAAGTGCTTTGTGGTGTTTTCTTGAATGGTTATCACCCATAAATATAATACTTTGGTTAGAAACACTTCTCATAGAAGTATAAATGCTTTGTGGTATTTTCTTGATTGGTTACCACCCATAAATGAAGAACAATGATTAGAAACACTTCACATAGAAATATTAGTGCTTTGTGATGTTTTCTTGAATGGTTATCACCCATAAATGAAGTACTTTGGTTAGAAACACTTCTCATTGAAGCATAAATGATTTGTTATGTTTTCTTGATTTGTTACAACCCATAAATGAAGAACTCTGATTAGAGAGACTTCTCATAGAAGTATAAGTGCTTTGTGGTGTTTTCTTCAAATGGTTATCACTCATAAATGAAGTACTTTGATAAGAAACACTTCTCATAGAAGCATAAATGCTTTGTGGTGTTTTCTTGATTGGTCACCATTCATAAATGAAGTACTCTCATTAGAAACATTTCTTATAAAAGTATAAGTGCTTTGTGGTATTTTTTCTTGAGTGGTTATCACCCATAAATGAAGTACTCTGATTAGAAGGACTTCTCATCGAAATATAAGTACTTTGTGGTGTTTTCTTCAATGGTTATCACCCATAACAAAGTACTAATATTAGAAACACTTCTCATAGAAGCATTAATGCTTTGTGGTATTCTCTTGATTGGTGACCATCCATAAATGAAGTACTCTGATGAGAAACACTTCTCATCGAAATATAAGTACTTTGTGGTGTTTTCTTGAATGGTTATGACCCATAAATGAAGTACTTTGATTAGAAACACTTCTCATAGAAGCATAAATGCTATGTGAAGTTTTCTTTATTGGTTAACATTCATAAATGAAGTACTCCGATTAGAAACACTTCTCGTAGATGTATAAGTGCTTTGTGGTGTTTTCTTGAATGGTTATCACCCATAAATATAATACTTTGGTTAGAAACACTTCTCATAGAAGTATAAATGCTTTGTGGTGTTTTCTTGATTGGTTACCACCCATAAATGAAGAACAATGATTAGAAACACTTCACATAGAAATATTACTGCTTTGTGATGTTTTCTTGAATGGTTATCATCCATAAATGAAGTACTTTGGTTAGAAACACTTCTCATTGAAGCATAAATGATTTGTGATGTTTTCTTGATTTGTTACCACCCATAAATGAAGAACTCTGATTAGAGAGACTTCTCATAGAAGTATAAGTGCTTTGTGGAGTTTTCTTCAAATGGTTATCACTCATAAATGAAGTACTTTGATAAGAAACACTTCTCATAGAAGCATAAATGATTTGTGGTGTTTTCTTGATTGGTCACCATTCATAAATGAAGTACTCTCATTATAAACATTTCTTATAAAAGTATAAGTGCTTTGTGGTATTTTTTCTTGAGTGGTTATCACCCATAAATGAAGTACTCTGATTAGAAGAACTTCTCATCGAAATATAAGTACTTTGTGGTGTTTTCTTGAATGGTTATCACCCATAAAAAAGTACTTATATTAGAAACACTTCTCATAGAAGCATTAATGCTATCTGGTATTCTCTTGATTGGTGACCATCCATAAATGAAGTACTCAGATGAGAAACACTTCTCATCGAAATATAAGTACTTTGTGGTGTTTTCTTGAATGGTTATGACCCATAAATGAAGTACTTTGATTAGAAACACTTCTCGTAGAAGCATAACTGCTATGTGAAGTTTTCTTTATTGGTTAACATTCATAAATGAAGTACTCCGATTAGAAACACTTCTCGTAGATGTATAAGTGCTTTGTGGTGTTTTCTTGAATGGTTATCACCCATAAATATAATACTTTGGTTAGAAACAATTCTCATAGAAGTATAAATGCTTTGTGGTATTTTCTTGATTGGTTACCACCCATAAATGAAGAACAATGATTAGAAACACTTCACATAGAAATATTAGTGCTTTGTGATGTTTTCTTGAATGGTTATCACCCATAAATGAAGTACTTTGGTTAGAAACACTTCTCATTGAAGCATAAATGCTTTGTGGTGTTTTCTTGATTGGTTACCACCCATAAATGAAGAGCTCTGAATAGAAATATTTTTCATAGAAGTATAAGTGCTTTGTGGTGATTTCTTCAAAGGTTATCACCCATAAATGAAGTACTTTGATAACAAACACTTCTCATAGATGCATAAATGTTTTTTGGTGTTTTCTTGATTGGTCACCATTCATAAATGAAGTACTCTCATTAGAAACATTTCTGATAAGAGTATAAGTGCTTTGTGGTGTTTTCTTTAATGCTTATCACCCATAAATGAAGTACTTTGAAAAGAAACACTTCTCATAGAAGCATAAATGCTTTGTGGTGTTTTCTTGATTGGTCACCATTCATAAATGAAGTACTTTGATTAGAAACACTTCTCATAGAAGCATAAATGCTATTTGATGTTTTCTTTATCGGTTAACATTCATAAATGAAGTACTCCGATTAGAAACACTTCTCGTAGATGTATAAGTGCTTTGTGGTGTTTTCTTGAATGGTTATCACCCATAAATATAATACTTTGGTTAGAAACACTTCTCATAGAAGTATAAATGCTTTGTGGTATTTTCTTGATTGGTTACCACCCATAAATGAAGAACAATGATTAGAAACACTTCACATAGAAATATTAGTGCTTTGTGATGTTTTCTTGAATGGTTATCACCCATAAATGAAGTACTTTGGTTAGAAACACTTCTCATTGAAGCATAAATGATTTGTTATGTTTTCTTGATTTGTTACAACCCATAAATGAAGAACTCTGATTAGAGAGACTTCTCATAGAAGTATAAGTGCTTTGTGGTGTTTTCTTCAAATGGTTATCACTCATAAATGAAGTACTTTGATAAGAAACACTTCTCATAGAAGCATAAATGCTTTGTGGTGTTTTCTTGATTGGTCACCATTCATAAATGAAGTACTCTCATTAGAAACATTTCTTATAAAAGTATAAGTGCTTTGTGGTATTTTTTCTTGAGTGGTTATCACCCATAAATGAAGTACTCTGATTAGAAGGACTTCTCATCGAAATATAAGTACTTTGTGGTGTTTTCTTCAATGGTTATCACCCATAACAAAGTACTAATATTAGAAACACTTCTCATAGAAGCATTAATGCTTTGTGGTATTCTCTTGATTGGTGACCATCCATAAATGAAGTACTCTGATGAGAAACACTTCTCATCGAAATATAAGTACTTTGTGGTGTTTTCTTGAATGGTTATGACCCATAAATGAAGTACTTTGATTAGAAACACTTCTCATAGAAGCATAAATGCTATGTGAAGTTTTCTTTATTGGTTAACATTCATAAATGAAGTACTCCGATTAGAAACACTTCTCGTAGATGTATAAGTGCTTTGTGGTGTTTTCTTGAATGGTTATCACCCATAAATATAATACTTTGGTTAGAAACACTTCTCATAGAAGTATAAATGCTTTGTGGTGTTTTCTTGATTGGTTACCACCCATAAATGAAGAACAATGATTAGAAACACTTCACATAGAAATATTACTGCTTTGTGATGTTTTCTTGAATGGTTATCATCCATAAATGAAGTACTTTGGTTAGAAACACTTCTCATTGAAGCATAAATGATTTGTGATGTTTTCTTGATTTGTTACCACCCATAAATGAAGAACTCTGATTAGAGAGACTTCTCATAGAAGTATAAGTGCTTTGTGGAGTTTTCTTCAAATGGTTATCACTCATAAATGAAGTACTTTGATAAGAAACACTTCTCATAGAAGCATAAATGATTTGTGGTGTTTTCTTGATTGGTCACCATTCATAAATGAAGTACTCTCATTATAAACATTTCTTATAAAAGTATAAGTGATTTGTGGTATTTTTTCTTGAGTGGTTATCACCCATAAATGAAGTACTCTGATTAGAAGAACTTCTCATCGAAATATAAGTACTTTGTGGTGTTTTCTTGAATGGTTATCACCCATAAAAAAGTACTTATATTAGAAACACTTCTCATAGAAGCATTAATGCTATCTGGTATTCTCTTGATTGGTGACCATCCATAAATGAAGTACTCAGATGAGAAACACTTCTCATCGAAATATAAGTACTTTGTGGTGTTTTCTTGAATGGTTATGACCCATAAATGAAGTACTTTGATTAGAAACACTTCTCGTAGAAGCATAAATGCTATGTGAAGTTTTCTTTATTGGTTAACATTCATAAATGAAGTACTCCGATTAGAAACACTTCTCGTAGATGTATAAGTGCTTTGTGGTGTTTTCTTGAATGGTTATCACCCATAAATATAATACTTTGGTTAGAAACAATTCTCATAGAAGTATAAATGCTTTGTGGTATTTTCTTGATTGGTTACCACCCATAAATGAAGAACAATGATTAGAAACACTTCACATAGAAATATTAGTGCTTTGTGATGTTTTCTTGAATGGTTATCACCCATAAATGAAGTACTTTGGTTAGAAACACTTCTCATTGAAGCATAAATGCTTTGTGGTGTTTTCTTGATTGGTTACCACCCATAAATGAAGAGCTCTGAATAGAAATATTTTTCATAGAAGTATAAGTGCTTTGTGGTGATTTCTTCAAAGGTTATCACCCATAAATGAAGTACTTTGATAACAAACACTTCTCATAGATGCAAAAATGTTTTTTGGTGTTTTCTTGATTGGTCACCATTCATAAATGAAGTACTCTCATTAGAAACATTTCTGATAAGAGTATAAGTGCTTTGTGGTGTTTTCTTTAATGCTTATCACCCATAAATGAAGTACTTTGAAAAGAAACACTTCTCATAGAAGCATAAATGCTTTGTGGTGTTTTCTTGATTAGTCACCATTCATAAATGAAGTACTCTCATTAGAAACATTTCTCATAAAAGTATAAGTGCTTTGTGGTGTTTTCTTGAATGATTATCACCCATAATGAAGTACTTTGAATAGAAACACTTCTCATAGAAGCATATATGCTTTGTGGTGTTTTCTTGATTGGTCAACATTCATAATGAAGTACTCTGATTAGAAACACTTCGCATAGAAGTACAAGTGCTATGTGGTGTTTTCTTGAATGGTTATCACCCATAAATGAAATACATTGGTTAGAAACACTTCTCATAGAAGCATAAATGCTTTGTGGAGTTTTCTTGATTGATTACCACCCATAAATGAAGAACTCTGATTAGAAAGAAATCTCATAATTGCTTTGTGGTGTTTCCTTGAATGGTTATCAACTATAAATGAAGTACTTTGATAAGAAACACTTCTCATTGAAGCATAAATGATTTGTGATGTTTTCTTGATTTGTTACCACCCATAAATGAAGAACTCTGATTAGAGAGACTTCTCATAGAAGTATAAGTGCTTTGTGGTGTTTTCTTCAAATGGTTATCACTCATAAATGAAGTACTTTGATAAGAAACACTTCTCATAGAAGCATAAATGATTTGTGGTGTTTTCTTGATTGGTCACCATTCATAAATGAAGTACTCTCATTAGAAACATTTCTTATAAAAGTATAAGTGCTTTGTGGTATTTTTTCTTGAGTGGTTATCACCCATAAATGAAGTACTCTGATTAGAAGGACTTCTCATCGAAATATAAGTACTTTGTGGTGTTTTCTTCAATGGTTATCACCCATAACAAAGTACTAATATTAGAAACACTTCTCATAGAAGCATGTGAAGTTTTCTTTATTGGTTAACATTCATAAATGAAGTACTCCGATTAGAAACACTTCTCGTAGATGTATAAGTGCTTTGTGGTGTTTTCTTGAATGGTTATCACCCATAAATATAATACATTGGTTAGAAACACTTCTCATAGAAGTATAAATGCTTTGTGGTATTTTCTTGATTGGTTACCACCCATAAATGAAGAACAATGATTAGAAACACTTCACATAGAAATATTAGTGCTTTGTGATGTTTTCTTGAATGGTTATCACCCATAAATGAAGTACTTTGGTTAGAAACACTTCTCATTGAAGCATAAATGATTTGTGATGTTTTCTTGATTTGTTACCACCCATAAATGAAGAACTCTGATTAGAGAGACTTCTCATAGAAGTATAAGTGCTTTGTGGTGTTTTCTTCAAATGGTTATCACTCATAAATGAAGTACTTTGATAAGAAACACTTCTCATAGAAGCATAAATGATTTGTGGTGTTTTCTTGATTGGTCACCATTCATAAATGAAGTACTCTCATTAGAAACATTTCTTATAAAAGTATAAGTGCTTTGTGGTATTTTTTCTTGAGTGGTTATCACCCATAAATGAAGTACTCTGATTAGAAGGACTTCTCATCGAAATATAAGTACTTTGTGGTGTTTTCTTGAATGGTTATCACCCATAAAAAAGTACTTATATTAGAAACACTTCTCATAGAAGCATTAATGCTATCTGGTATTCTCTTGATTGGTGACCATCCATAAATGAAGTACTCTGATGAGAAACACTTCTCATCGAAATATAAGTACTTTGTGGTGTTTTCTTGAATGGTTATGACCCATAAATGAAGTACTTTGATTAGAAACACTTCTCGTAGAAGCATAAATGCTATGTGAAGTTTTCTTTATTGGTTAACATTCATAAATGAAGTACTCCGATTAGAAACACTTCTCGTAGATGTATAAGTGCTTTGTGGTGTTTTCTTGAATGGTTATCACCCATAAATATAATACTTTGGTTAGAAACAATTCTCATAGAAGTATAAATGCTTTGTGGTGTTTTCTTGATTGGTTACCACCCATAAATGAAGAACAATGATTAGAAACACTTCACATAGAAATATTAGTGCTTTGTGATGTTTTCTTGAATGGTTATCACCCATAAATGAAGTACTTTGGTTAGAAACACTTCTCATTGAAGCATAAATGCTTTGTGGTGTTTTCTTGATTGGTTACCACCCATAAATGAAGAGCTCTGAATAGAAATATTTTTCATAGAAGTATAAGTGCTTTGTGGTGATTTCTTCAAAGGTTATCACCCATAAATGAAGTACTTTGATAACAAACACTTCTCATAGATGCAAAAATGTTTTTTGGTGTTTTCTTGATTGGTCACCATTCATAAATGAAGTACTCTCATTAGAAACATTTCTGATAAAAGTATAAGTGCTTTGTGGTGTTTTCTTTAATGCTTATCACCCATAAATGAAGTACTTTGAAAAGAAACACTTCTCATAGAAGCATAAATGCTTTGTGGTGTTTTCTTGATTAGTCACCATTCATAAATGAAGTACTCTCATTAGAAACATTTCTCATAAAAGTATAAGTGCTTTGTGGTGTTTTCTTGAATGATTATCACCCATAATGAAGTACTTTGAATAGAAACACTTCTCATAGAAGCATATATGCTTTGTGGTGTTTTCTTGATTGGTCAACATTCATAATGAAGTACTCTCTGATTAGAAACACTTCGCATAGAAGTACAAGTGCTATGTGGTGTTTTCTTGAATGGTTATCACCCATAAATGAAATACATTGGTTAGAAACACTTCTCATAGAAGCATAAATGCTTTGTGGAGTTTTCTTGATTGATTACCACCCATAAATGAAGAACTCTGATTAGAAAGAAATCTCATAATTGCTTTGTGGTGTTTCCTTGAATGGTTATCAACTATAAATGAAGTACTTTGATAAGAAACACTTCTCATTGAAGCATAAATGATTTGTGATGTTTTCTTGATTTGTTACCACCCATAAATGAAGAACTCTGATTAGAGAGACTTCTCATAGAAGTATAAGTGCTTTGTGGTGTTTTCTTCAAATGGTTATCACTCATAAATGAAGTACTTTGATAAGAAACACTTCTCATAGAAGCATAAATGATTTGTGGTGTTTTCTTGATTGGTCACCATTCATAAATGAAGTACTCTCATTAGAAACATTTCTTATAAAAGTATAAGTGCTTTGTGGTATTTTTTCTTGAGTGGTTATCACCCATAAATGAAGTACTCTGATTAGAAGGACTTCTCATCGAAATATAAGTACTTTGTGGTGTTTTCTTCAATGGTTATCACCCATAACAAAGTACTAATATTAGAAACACTTCTCATAGAAGCATGTGAAGTTTTCTTTATTGGTTAACATTCATAAATGAAGTACTCCGATTAGAAACACTTCTCGTAGATGTATAAGTGCTTTGTGGTGTTTTCTTGAATGGTTATCACCCATAAATATAATACATTGGTTAGAAACACTTCTCATAGAAGTATAAATGCTTTGTGGTATTTTCTTGATTGGTTACCACCCATAAATGAAGAACAATGATTAGAAACACTTCACATAGAAATATTAGTGCTTTGTGATGTTTTCTTGAATGGTTATCACCCATAAATGAAGTACTTTGGTTAGAAACACTTCTCATTGAAGCATAAATGATTTGTGATGTTTTCTTGATTTGTTACCACCCATAAATGAAGAACTCTGATTAGAGAGACTTCTCATAGAAGTATAAGTGCTTTGTGGTGTTTTCTTCAAATGGTTATCACTCATAAATGAAGTACTTTGATAAGAAACACTTCTCATAGAAGCATAAATGATTTGTGGTGTTTTCTTGATTGGTCACCATTCATAAATGAAGTACTCTCATTAGAAACATTTCTTATAAAAGTATAAGTGCTTTGTGGTATTTTTTCTTGAGTGGTTATCACCCATAAATGAAGTACTCTGATTAGAAGGACTTCTCATCGAAATATAAGTACTTTGTGGTGTTTTCTTGAATGGTTATCACCCATAAAAAAGTACTTATATTAGAAACACTTCTCATAGAAGCATTAATGCTATCTGGTATTCTCTTGATTGGTGACCATCCATAAATGAAGTACTCTGATGAGAAACACTTCTCATCGAAATATAAGTACTTTGTGGTGTTTTCTTGAATGGTTATGACCCATAAATGAAGTACTTTGATTAGAAACACTTCTCGTAGAAGCATAAATGCTATGTGAAGTTTTCTTTATTGGTTAACATTCATAAATGAAGTACTCCGATTAGAAACACTTCTCGTAGATGTATAAGTGCTTTGTGGTGTTTTCTTGAATGGTTATCACCCATAAATATAATACTTTGGTTAGAAACAATTCTCATAGAAGTATAAATGCTTTGTGGTGTTTTCTTGATTGGTTACCACCCATAAATGAAGAACAATGATTAGAAACACTTCACATAGAAATATTAGTGCTTTGTGATGTTTTCTTGAATGGTTATCACCCATAAATGAAGTACTTTGGTTAGAAACACTTCTCATTGAAGCATAAATGCTTTGTGGTGTTTTCTTGATTGGTTACCACCCATAAATGAAGAGCTCTGAATAGAAATATTTTTCATAGAAGTATAAGTGCTTTGTGGTGATTTCTTCAAAGGTTATCACCCATAAATGAAGTACTTTGATAACAAACACTTCTCATAGATGCAAAAATGTTTTTTGGTGTTTTCTTGATTGGTCACCATTCATAAATGAAGTACTCTCATTAGAAACATTTCTGATAAAAGTATAAGTGCTTTGTGGTGTTTTCTTTAATGCTTATCACCCATAAATGAAGTACTTTGAAAAGAAACACTTCTCATAGAAGCATAAATGCTTTGTGGTGTTTTCTTGATTAGTCACCATTCATAAATGAAGTACTCTCATTAGAAACATTTCTCATAAAAGTATAAGTGCTTTGTGGTGTTTTCTTGAATGATTATCACCCATAATGAAGTACTTTGAATAGAAACACTTCTCATAGAAGCATATATGCTTTGTGGTGTTTTCTTGATTGGTCAACATTCATAATGAAGTACTCTCTGATTAGAAACACTTCGCATAGAAGTACAAGTGCTATGTGGTGTTTTCTTGAATGGTTATCACCCATAAATGAAATACATTGGTTAGAAACACTTCTCATAGAAGCATAAATGCTTTGTGGAGTTTTCTTGATTGATTACCACCCATAAATGAAGAACTCTGATTAGAAAGAAATCTCATAATTGCTTTGTGGTGTTTCCTTGAATGGTTATCAACTATAAATGAAGTACTTTGATAAGAAACACTTCTCATTGAAGCATAAATGATTTGTGATGTTTTCTTGATTTGTTACCACCCATAAATGAAGAACTCTGATTAGAGAGACTTCTCATAGAAGTATAAGTGCTTTGTGGTGTTTTCTTCAAATGGTTATCACTCATAAATGAAGTACTTTGATAAGAAACACTTCTCATAGAAGCATAAATGATTTGTGGTGTTTTCTTGATTGGTCACCATTCATAAATGAAGTACTCTCATTAGAAACATTTCTTATAAAAGTATAAGTGCTTTGTGGTATTTTTTCTTGAGTGGTTATCACCCATAAATGAAGTACTCTGATTAGAAGGACTTCTCATCGAAATATAAGTACTTTGTGGTGTTTTCTTCAATGGTTATCACCCATAACAAAGTACTAATATTAGAAACACTTCTCATAGAAGCATTAATGCTTTGTGGTATTCTCTTGAGTGGTGACCATCCATAAATGTAGTACTCTGATGAGAAACACTTCTCATCGAAATATAAGTACTTTGTGGTGTTTTCTTGAATGGTTATGACCCATAAATGAAGTACTTTGATAAGAAACACTTCTCATAGAAGCATAAATGATTTGTGGTGTTTTCTTGATTGGTCACCATTCATAAATGAAGTACTCTCATTATAAACATTTCTTATAAAAGTATAAGTGCTTTGTGGTATTTTTTCTTGAGTGGTTATCACCCATAAATGAAGTACTCTGATTAGAAGGACTTCTCATCGAAATATAAGTACTTTGTGGTGTTTTCTTGAATGGTTATCACCCATAAAAAAGTACTTATATTAGAAACACTTCTCATAGAAGCATTAATGCTATCTGGTATTCTCTTGATTGGTGACCATCCATAAATGAAGTACTCTGATGAGAAACACTTCTCATCGAAATATAAGTACTTTGTGGTGTTTTCTTGAATGGTTATGACCCATAAATGAAGTACTTTGATTAGAAACACTTCTCGTAGAAGCATAAATGCTATGTGAAGTTTTCTTTATTGGTTAACATTCATAAATGAAGTACTCCGATTAGAAACACTTCTCGTAGATGTATAAGTGCTTTGTGGTGTTTTCTTGAATGGTTATCACCCATAAATATAATACTTTGGTTAGAAACAATTCTCATAGAAGTATAAATGCTTTGTGGTATTTTCTTGATTGGTTACCACCCATAAATGAAGAACAATGATTAGAAACACTTCACATAGAAATATTAGTGCTTTGTGATGTTTTCTTGAATGGTTATCACCCATAAATGAAGTACTTTGGTTAGAAACACTTCTCATTGAAGCATAAATGCTTTGTGGTGTTTTCTTGATTGGTTACCACCCATAAATGAAGAGCTCTGAATAGAAATATTTTTCATAGAAGTATAAGTGCTTTGTGGTGATTTCTTCAAAGGTTATCACCCATAAATGAAGTACTTTCATAACAAACACTTCTCATAGATGCATAAATGTTTTTTGGTGTTTTCTTGATTGGTCACCATTCATAAATGAAGTACTCTCATTAGAAACATTTCTGATAAGAGTATAAGTGCTTTGTGGTGTTTTCTTTAATGCTTATCACCCATAAATGAAGTACTTTGAAAAGAAACACTTCTCATAGAAGCATAAATGCTTTGTGGTGTTTTCTTGATTAGTCACCATTCATAAATGAAGTACTCTCATTAGAAACATTTCTCATAAAAGTATAAGTGCTTTGTGGTGTTTTCTTGAATGATTATCACGCATAATGAAGTACTTTGAATAGAAACACTTCTCATAGAAGCATATATGCTTTGTGGTGTTTTCTTGATTGGTCAACATTCATAATGAAGTACTCTGATTAGAAACACTTCGCATAGAAGTACAAGTGCTATGTGGTGTTTTCTTGAATGGTTATCACCCATAAATGAAATACATTGGTTAGAAACACTTCTCATAGAAGCATAAATGCTTTGTGGAGTTTTCTTGATTGATTACCACCCATAAATGAAGAACTCTGATTAGAAAGACATCTCATAAGTGCTTTGTGGTGTTTCCTTGAATGGTTATCAACTATAAATGAAGTACTTTGATAAGAAACACTTCTCATTGAAGCATAAATGATTTGTGATGTTTTCTTGATTTGTTACCACCCATAAATGAAGAACTCTGATTAGAGAGACTTCTCATAGAAGTATAAGTGCTTTGTGGTGTTTTCTTCAAATGGTTATCACTCATAAATGAAGTACTTTGATAAGAAACACTTCTCATAGAAGCATAAATGCTTTGTGGTGTTTTCTTGATTGGTCACCATTCATAAATGAAGTACTCTCATTAGAAACATTTCTTATAAAAGTATAAGTGCTTTGTGGTATTTTTTCTTGAGTGGTTATCACCCATAAATGAAGTACTCTGATTAGAAGGACTTCTCATCGAAATATAAGTACTTTGTGGTGTTTTCTTCAATGGTTATCACCCATAACAAAGTACTAATATTAGAAACACTTCTCATAGAAGCATTAATGCTTTGTGGTATTCTCTTGATTGGTGACCATCCATAAATGAAGTACTCTGATGAGAAACACTTCTCATCGAAATATAAGTACTTTGTGGTGTTTTCTTGAATGGTTATGACCCATAAATGAAGTACTTTGATTAGAAACACTTCTCGTAGAAGCATAAATGCTATGTGAAGTTTTCTTTATTGGTTAACATTCATAAATGAAGTACTCCGATTAGAAACACTTCTCGTAGATGTATAAGTGCTTTGTGGTGTTTTCTTGAATGGTTATCACCCATAAATATAATACTTTGGTTAGAAACACTACTCATAGAAGTATAAATGCTTTGTGGTATTTTCTTGATTGGTTACCACCCATAAATGAAGAACAATGATTAGAAACACTTCACATAGAAATATTAGTGCTTTGTGATGTTTTCTTGAATGGTTATCACCCATAAATGAAGTACTTTGGTTAGAAACACTTCTCATTGAAGCATAAATGATTTGTGATGTTTTCTTGATTTGTTACCACCCATAAATGAAGAACTCTGATTAGAGAGACTTCTCATAGAAGTATAAGTGCTTTGTGGTGTTTTCTTCAAATGGTTATCACTCATAAATGAAGTACTTTGATAAGAAACACTTCTCATAGAAGCATAAATGATTTGTGGTGTTTTCTTGATTGGTCACCATTCATAAATGAAGTACTCTCATTAGAAACATTTCTTATAAAAGTATAAGTGCTTTGTGGTATTTTTTCTTGAGTGGTTATCACCCATAAATGAAGTACTCTGATTAGAAGGACTTCTCATCGAAATATAAGTACTTTGTGGTGTTTTCTTGAATGGTTATCACCCATAAAAAAGTACTTATATTAGAAACACTTCTCATAGAAGCATTAATGCTATCTGGTATTCTCTTGATTGGTGACCATCCATAAATGAAGTACTCTGATGAGAAACACTTCTCATCGAAATATAAGTACTTTGTGGTGTTTTCTTGAATGGTTATGACCCATAAATGAAGTACTTTGATTAGAAACACTTCTCGTAGAAGCATAAATGCTATGTGAAGTTTTCTTTATTGGTTAACATTCATAAATGAAGTACTCCGATTAGAAACACTTCTCGTAGATGTATAAGTGCTTTGTGGTGTTTTCTTGAATGGTTATCACCCATAAATATAATACTTTGGTTAGAAACAATTCTCATAGAAGTATAAATGCTTTGTGGTATTTTCTTGATTGGTTACCACCCATAAATGAAGAACAATGATTAGAAACACTTCACATAGAAATATTAGTGCTTTGTGATGTTTTCTTGAATGGTTATCACCCATAAATGAAGTACTTTGGTTAGAAACACTTCTCATTGAAGCATAAATGCTTTGTGGTGTTTTCTTGATTGGTTACCACCCATAAATGAAGAGCTCTGAATAGAAATATTTTTCATCGAAGTATAAGTGCTTTGTGGTGATTTCTTCAAAGGTTATCACCCATAAATGAAGTACTTTGATAACAAACACTTCTCATAGATGCATAAATGTTTTTTGGTGTTTTCTTGATTGGTCACCATTCATAAATGAAGTACTCTCATTAGAAACATTTCTGATAAAAGTATAAGTGCTTTGTGGTGTTTTCTTTAATGCTTATCACCCATAAATGAAGTACTTTGAAAAGAAACACTTCTCATAGAAGCATAAATGCTTTGTGGTGTTTTCTTGATTAGTCACCATTCATAAATGAAGTACTCTCATTAGAAACATTTCTCATAAAAGTATAAGTGCTTTGTGGTGTTTTCTTGAATGATTATCACCCATAATGAAGTACTTTGAATAGAAACACTTCTCATAGAAGCATATATGCTTTGTGGTGTTTTCTTGATTGGTCAACATTCATAATGAAGTACTCTGATTAGAAACACTTCGCATAGAAGTACAAGTGCTATGTGGTGTTTTCTTGAATGGTTATCACCCATAAATGAAATACATTGGTTAGAAACACTTCTCATAGAAGCATAAATGCTTTGTGGAGTTTTCTTGATTGATTACCACCCATAAATGAAGAACTCTGATTAGAAAGAAATCTCATAATTGCTTTGTGGTGTTTCCTTGAATGGTTATCAACTATAAATGAAGTACTTTGATAAGAAACACTTCTCATTGAAGCATAAATGATTTGTGATGTTTTCTTGATTTGTTACCACCCATAAATGAAGAACTCTGATTAGAGAGACTTCTCATAGAAGTATAAGTGCTTTGTGGTGTTTTCTTCAAATGGTTATCACTCATAAATGAAGTACTTTGATAAGAAACAATTCTCATAGAAGCATAAATGATTTGTGGTGTTTTCTTGATTGGTCACCATTCATAAATGAAGTACTCTCATTAGAAACATTTCTTATAAAAGTATAAGTGCTTTGTGTTATTTTTTCTTGAGTGGTTATCACCCATAAATGAAGTACTCTGATTAGAAGGACTTCTCATCGAAATATAAGTACTTTGTGGTGTTTTCTTCAATGGTTATCACCCATAACAAAGTACTAATATTAGAAACACTTCTCATAGAAGCATTAATGCTTTGTGGTATTCTCTTGATTGGTGACCATCCATAAATGAAGTACTCTGATGAGAAACACTTCTCATCGAAATATAAGTACTTTGTGGTGTTTTCTTGAATGGTTATGACCCATAAATGAAGTACTTTGATTAGAAACACTTCTCATAGAAGCATAAATGCTATGTGAAGTTTTCTTTATTGGTTAACATTCATAAATGAAGTACTCCGATTAGAAACACTTCTCGTAGATGTATAAGTGCTTTGTGGTGTTTTCTTGAATGGTTATCACCCATAAATATAATACTTTGGTTAGAAACACTTCTCATAGAAGTATAAATGCTTTGTGGTATTTTCTTGATTGGTTACCACCCATAAATGAAGAACAATGATTAGAAACACTTCACATAGAAATATTTGTGCTTTGTGATGTTTTCTTGAATGGTTATCACCCATAAATGAAGTACTTTGGTTAGAAACACTTCTCATTGAAGCATAAATGCTTTGTGGTGTTTTCTTGATTGGTTACCACCCATAAATGAAGAGCTCTGAATAGAAATATTTTTCATAGAAGTATAAGTGCTTTGTGGTGATTTCTTCAAAGGTTATCACCCATAAATGAAGTACTTTGATAACAAACACTTCTCATAGAAGCATAAATGCTTTTTGGTGTTTTCTTGATTGGTCACCATTCATAAATGAAGTACTCTCATTAGAAACATTTCTGATAAAAGTATAAGTGCTTTGTGGTGTTTTCTTTAATGCTTATCACCCATAAATGAAGTACTTTGAAAAGAAACACTTCTCATAGAAGCATAAATGCTTTGTGGTGTTTTCTTGATTAGTCACCATTCATAAATGAAGTACTCTCATTAGAAACATTTCTCATAAAAGTATAAGTGCTTTGTGGTGTTTTCTTGAATGATTATCACCCATAAATGAAGTACTTTGAATAGAAACACTTCTCATAGAAGCATATATGCTTTGTGGTGTTTTCTTGATTGGTCAACATTCATAATGAAGTACTCTGATTAGAAACACTTCGCATAGAAGTACAAGTGCTATGTGGTGTTTTCTTGAATGGTTATCACCCATAAATGAAATACATTGGTTAGAAACACTTCTCATAGAAGCATAAATGCTTTGTGGAGTTTTCTTGATTGATTACCACCCATAAATGAAGAACTCTGATTAGAAAGACATCTCATAAGTGCTTTGTGGTGTTTCCTTGAATGGTTATCAACTATAAATGAAGTACTTTGATAAGAAACACTTCTCATTGAAGCATAAATGATTTGTGATGTTTTCTTGATTTGTTACCACCCATAAATGAAGAACTCTGATTAGAGAGACTTCTCATAGAAGTATAAGTGCTTTGTGGTGTTTTCTTCAAATGGTTATCACTCATAAATGAAATACTTTGATAAGAAACACTTCTCATAGAAGCATAAATGATTTGTGGTGTTTTCTTGATTGGTCACCATTCATAAATGAAGTACTCTCATTAGAAACATTTCTTATAAAAGTATAAGTGCTTTGTGTTATTTTTTCTTGAGTGGTTATCACCCATAAATGAAGTACTCTGATTAGAAGGACTTCTCATCGAAATATAAGTACTTTGTGGTGTTTTCTTCAATGGTTATCACCCATAACAAAGTACTAATATTAGAAACACTTCTCATAGAAGCATTAATGCTTTGTGGTATTCTCTTGATTGGTGACCATCCATAAATGAAGTACTCTGATGAGAAACACTTCTCATCGAAATATAAGTACTTTGTGGTGTTTTCTTGAATGGTTATGACCCATAAATGAAGTACTTTGATTAGAAACACTTCTCATAGAAGCATAAATGCTATGTGAAGTTTTCTTTATTGGTTAACATTCATAAATGAAGTACTCCGATTAGAAACACTTCTCGTAGATGTATAAGTGCTTTGTGGTGTTTTCTTGAATGGTTATCACCCATAAATATAATACTTTGGTTAGAAACACTTCTCATAGAAGTATAAATGCTTTGTGGTATTTTCTTGATTGGTTACCACCCATAAATGAAGAACAATGATTAGAAACACTTCACATAGAAATATTTGTGCTTTGTGATGTTTTCTTGAATGGTTATCACCCATAAATGAAGTACTTTGGTTAGAAACACTTCTCATTGAAGCATAAATGCTTTGTGGTGTTTTCTTGATTGGTTACCACCCATAAATGAAGAGCTCTGAATAGAAATATTTTTCATAGAAGTATAAGTGCTTTGTGGTGATTTCTTCAAAGGTTATCACCCATAAATGAAGTACTTTGATAACAAACACTTCTCATAGAAGCATAAATGCTTTTTGGTGTTTTCTTGATTGGTCACCATTCATAAATGAAGTACTCTCATTAGAAACATTTCTGATAAAAGTATAAGTGCTTTGTGGTGTTTTCTTTAATGCTTATCACCCATAAATGAAGTACTTTGAAAAGAAACACTTCTCATAGAAGCATAATTGCTTTGTGGTGTTTTCTTGATTAGTCACCATTCATAAATGAAGTACTCTCATTAGAAACATTTCTCATAAAAGTATAAGTGCTTTGTGGTGTTTTCTTGAATGATTATCACCCATAAATGAAGTACTTTGAATAGAAACACTTCTCATAGAAGCATATATGCTTTGTGGTGTTTTCTTGATTGGTCAACATTCATAATGAAGTACTCTGATTAGAAACACTTCGCATAGAAGTACAAGTGCTATGTGGTGTTTTCTTGAATGGTTATCACCCATAAATGAAATACATTGGTTAGAAACACTTCTCATAGAAGCATAAATGCTTTGTGGAGTTTTCTTGATTGATTACCACCCATAAATGAAGAACTCTGATTAGAAAGACATCTCATAAGTGCTTTGTGGTGTTTCCTTGAATGGTTATCAACTATAAATGAAGTACTTTGATAAGAAACACTTCTCATTGAAGCATAAATGATTTGTGATGTTTTCTTGATTTGTTACCACCCATAAATGAAGAACTCTGATTAGAGAGACTTCTCATAGAAGTATAAGTGCTTTGTGGTGTTTTCTTCAAATGGTTATCACTCATAAATGAAATACTTTGATAAGAAACACTTCTCATAGAAGCATAAATGCTTTGTGGTGTTTTCTTGATTGGTCACCATTCATAAATGAAGTACTCTCATTAGAAACATTTCTTATAAAAGTATAAGTGCTTTGTGTTATTTTTTCTTGAGTGGTTATCACCCATAAATGAAGTACTCTGATTAGAAGGACTTCTCATCGAAATATAAGTACTTTGTGGTGTTTTCTTCAATGGTTATCACCCATAACAAAGTACTAATATTAGAAACACTTCTCATAGAAGCATTAATGCTTTGTGGTATTCTCTTGATTGGTGACCATCCATAAATGAAGTACTCTGATGAGAAACACTTCTCATCGAAATATAAGTACTTTGTGGTGTTTTCTTGAATGGTTATGACCCATAAATGAAGTACTTTGATTAGAAACACTTCTCATAGAAGCATAAATGCTAAGTGAAGTTTTCTTTATTGGTTAACATTCATAAATGAAGTACTCCGATTAGAAACACTTCTCGTAGATGTATAAGTGCTTTGTGGTGTTTTCTTGAATGGTTATCACCCATAAATATAATACTTTGGTTAGAAACACTTCTCATTGAAGCATAAATGCTTTGTGGTATTTTCTTGATTGGTTACCACCCATAAATGAAGAACAATGATTAGAAACACTTCACATAGAAATATTAGTGCTTTGTGATGTTTTCTTGAATGGTTATCACCCATAAATGAAGTACTTTGGTTAGAAACACTTCTCATTGAAGCATAAATGCTTTGTGGTGTTTTCTTGATTGGTTACCACCCATAAATGAAGAGCTCTGAATAGAAATATTTTTCATAGAAGTATAAGTGCTTTGTGGTGATTTCTTCAAAGGTTATCACCCATAAATGAAGTACTTTGATAACAAACACTTCTCATAGAAGCATAAATGCTTTTTGGTGTTTTCTTGATTGGTCACCATTCATAAATGAAGTACTCTCATCAGAAACATTTCTGATAAAAGTATAAGTGCTTTGTGGTGTTTTCTTTAATGCTTATCACCCATAAATGAAGAACTATGATTAGAAACACTTCACATAGAAATATTAGTGCTTTGTGATGTTTTCTTGAATGGTTATCACCCATAAATGAAGTACTTTGATAACAAACACTTCTCATAGATGCATAAATGTTTTTTGGTGTTTTCTTGATTGGTCACCATTCATAAATGAAGTACTCTCATTAGAAACATTTCTGATAAAAGTATAAGTGCTTTGTGGTGTTTTCTTTAATGCTTATCACCCATAAATGAAGTACTTTGAAAAGAAACACTTCTCATAGAAGCATAAATGCTTTGTGGTGTTTTCTTGATTAGTCACCATTCATAAATGAAGTACTCTCATTAGAAACATTTCTCATAAAAGTATAAGTGCTTTGTGGTGTTTTCTTGAATGATTATCACCCATAAATGAAGTACTTTGATTAGAAAGACTTCTCATAGAAGCATAAATGCTTTGTGGTGTTTTCTTGATTGGTCAACATTCATAATGAAGTACTCTGATTAGAAACACTTCGCATAGAAGTACAAGTGCTATGTGGTGTTTTCTTGAATGGTTATCACCCATAAATGAAATACATTGGTTAGAAACACTTCTCATAGAAGCATAAATGCTTTGTGGAGTTTTCTTGATTGGTGACCATCCATAAATGAAGTACTCTGATGAGAAACACTTCTCATCGAAATATAAGTACTTTGTGGTGTTTTCTTGAATGGTTATCACCCATAAATGAAGTACTTTGATTCGAAACACTTTTCGTAGATGTATAAGTGCTTTGTGGTGTTTTCTTGAATGGTTATCAGCCATAAATATAGTACTTTGGTTAGAAACACTTCTCATAGAAGCATAAATGCTTTGTGGTATTTTCTTGATTGGTTACCACCCATAAATGAAGAACAATGATTAGAAACACTTCACATAGAAATATTAGTGCTTTGTGATGTTTTCTTGAATGGTTATCACCCATAAATGAAGTACTTTGGTTAGAAACACTTCTCATTGAAGCATAAATGCTTTGTGGTGTTTTCTTGATTGGTTACCACCCATAAATGAAGAGCTCTGATTAGAAATATTTTTCATAGATGTATAAGTGCTTTGTGGTGATTTCTTCAAAGGTTATCACCCAAAAGTGAAGTACTATGATAACAAACACTTCTCATATAAGCATAAATGCTTTGTGGTGTTTTCTTGATTGGTCACCATTCATAAATGAAGTACTCTCATTAGAAACATTTCTCATAAAAGTATAAGTGCTTTGTGGTGTTTTCTTTAATGCTTATCACCCATAAATGAAGTACTTTGATTAGAAACACTTCTCATAGAAGCATAAATGCTTTGTGGTGTTTTCTTGATTGGTCAACATTCATAAATGAAGTACTCTGATTAGAAACACTTCTCATAAAAGTACAAGTGCTATGTGGTGTTTTCTTGAATGCTTATCACCCATAAATGAATTACATTGGTTAGAAACACTTCTCATAGAAGCATAAATGCTTTGTGGTATTTTCTTGATTGGTTACCACCCATAAATGAAGAACTCTGATTAGAAAAACTTCTCATAGAAGCATGTATGCTTTGATTGGTTATTTACAAAAAGTTATTCTATGGTGGTTTAAGTCAAAGAAAATCAAATCAAATTGATTTTTTCTACATGATTGTAAGTTAAAGGAGAAAATCAAATTGATTTTGCTACATAACTATTCTAAACAATTAAATCTCTTACAGTTCGATTTCGGTACAGTTTTATATAATACGTCAAACACGTTTATAAATTAACTTTTGTAGTAATCGATATGTGGGGTTCTTTTACCGTATCGATAAGTTCATGACAACATGGAAGGTCTCAATACCCGCAACCCACAATATTGTCGGATCCTACGATTTATGATGTAAAAAAGGGTCAACATCATCATATGAGGATTAGAAATTAGATGGATGGAGTGAATATGCAACGACATGCGTATACTTGTTGCCAATGCAAACAGTTAGGACACCTCAGGCGTGCATGCACTGCACTTCAGAGCAACGAAGGTGATATTACAAAATTTTATTGTCGAATAAACAATTGAATCTTCTAATTCTTATTAAAGGTTTGAATTTATTTGTACGCATGTAATTAGCACTGGACTTGTCACGAAGAGACGGAGTTTGATTCATTAGGAAATTCATGTCTTATTTTTTATTTTATGTATCGAACTATTCTAAATATTTGTGTTATGTGTTTGTGTTTTATGTGTTTTAACAATGACATGTTTTGTGTTTGTGTTGTTAAATGTACTACTTTATTGATTTTATTTTATATTTCTAATTTGAGAGAATATAGGGGGAAATAATAAGAACTAAGGGGATAAATAAGGGATACAATATCTTTCTTTTCATATCAATAAGGATCAAATAATATCAATAAGGATGCCTACTGTAAACAGGGCGTCAAC